>CAJHQQ010000236.1:0-272286 GCA_905132885.1 Moricandia moricandioides
GCTCTTAAACCTATTCCAAGAGTTTCTAAAAGATTTGTGAGTACCTTGAACGAAAGTGGATATTTCTCTTCTTGCTTCCCAGTATCTCTCCTCGTCAAAGAAATGATTTATGAAAGCGCTTCGAATGTCTCCCAACAAGTCAGGGATCCTGGTGGTAGCTGGTTCAGCCACCTCCGAGCTTCACCCTCTAAGGAAAAAGGAAAAAGTTAGCAGCGATGGAAATCATCGTTCACCATGTCTTCTAGAATCTCAATATGATCATTCTGGTGTTCAGTAGGATAGCCACTGAAGTGATTTTTTCGCGCCATAATTAGGAAATCAATATCAAGTTCAGAGCTTCCAGGATGGTTATCGGATAATCGAATTGCAGATCTATTGGAATGAGTTCTGCTGGGATTTATGTATTCGAGCATTGGCAATTGATGCTTTATCTCATTCTTTGGAGATTTAGTAATTTGATAAGGAATTGCAGCTTCCTGATAATAAATTATTTGGCTTGCTTTGTTGCTTCTATTATTCACTGGTTCTATAAAGACTACTTTCTCATTATCAGATTCAGTAATGGCATACTTACCTGCTTCCGGATGATCGGTATCGATGATCGCTCCGGTGGTTGCCAAGAAAGGTCTTCCTAAGATAATTGGATTTTGAGGTTCTCGCTCATATTTAAGCAGTAGTGCTTGCTCTCCGCTGCTCAAATAGGTATTAATTATGACAAGGTAGGAGTTGTCATAAAGAAAAGCATAATTAAGGCCTGGTGGAAGTGGTTTAAGTTCGATTTTAGGTGCTTTATCTTTTCTCCAATCGTCGGTTGCAATACGCTGTCGATCGATTGGGACGTCGGGATGTCCATCGACGGGTGTCGACAGATTGAGATCTTCGATGTCGATGTTGAAAATTCCTTCTGTGGCGTCCATAACCTTGTGTACTCTCTAGTGTGATCTTCTAACGTAGGGATATCGCCTTCAGGGGATTTGCTTGCTTTCTCTAAAGGATCGTTCGAGCACATATCTATGAATGGTTCTTCTACTAGATCAGAAAGATGATCGATATGGTAAGTTTAACCGTCGATCAAAGGTTGTTTTATTATCTTTCCCATATCAAAAATCATCGGTATCTTCCCGATATTGAGGCATATACGTCCTCCTCTGACATCGATGATTGCTCCGGCGGTTGCCAACAAAGGTCTTCCTAAGATAATCGGATTTCGAAGTTCTCGCTCATATTGAAGCACTATGGAATCTGCTGTTATATCGCATTATTAACTCGTACGGGAACGTCCTCATGTATAGCCTCCGGGATTCAATGGATCTGTCAGCTGGAACGAGAGTGATCCTAGTAGGTTGAAATTGTGTTACCCCGAGAGTGACTGCGACAGAGTAAGGCATCAGGTTTACACTAGAGCCTAAATCGCAAAGGGATTTTTGAAGTCTCTCATTGCAAATAGTGCAATCTAAAACAAAACTACCAGGATCAGGAAGTTTAACTCGAGATTTTCCTCTAATATATTTTAGGTGAAATAGGTAAAATCCATAGTATATCAACAACCACGCCACGTCACCAACAGGCGACCACGCCTCATCGCCAGCAGGCAACCATGCCTCATCGCCAACAGCCGACCACACCTCCTCTCTGCCCCTCGTTGCTAACAAGCTACCATGACGTCTCCTCTCTGCTCCTCGTCGCCAGTAGGTGACCAGGACGCCTCCAATCATCTTTCCATAATGTCTCGTCCCTTTTTGTCTTGACCGAACATTCTCTTGTTTTGGCTCAAGTTATTGTTGAAATTTTACGATAAAATTAGCGAAGACGTGTGCTCTCATAAAAGTTCAAATCAGTCGAATAAAAAGATAAGTGTTATCGACACCATTTTAATCTCGACTATATCATTGGTTTTCACTATCTCATGAAATCAACAGTATGTGCACCATCATCGTATGGAAGGTGATTTCTCCGAAAGAACCGTAACAATGTTTTAAGTCGTAAAATGGCCCGAGATTGTCTAAAACGCGGAAAAAGCCCACATACAGTTTTAGATGGGAATGAGCCCAAACTACAATGATGGTTTACTTAATTTTTATAGGAAATAAATTGAAAGAAGATAAATATCAAGTTTCCAGGATCATCATGAAGATCGAGAGGATAAAGAAGATTTCCGCAAAGAGATAAACTCGATTTAGGGATATAAAGGGAAATATCAAAGATCTTGGAGGCATATCTAAGAGAAACCAAGGTGAGGAGCGCAAGCGATGGTTTTTCGAACTCTTAGAACTCTGTGAACTTATAAACCTTGGGCTATATTCTCGACAAGCTCGATTTCTATGACTGGCACTCGATTACTAGACAAACTCTCACATGCATTTCGATCTCTTGTTCCATTCTTTTAACTGAATTGTGTTTGGCTTGATCCTCGAAAGAGGTACGTAGGAAACCATTCATAAGTCCATTCCGAAACCAACAAATAAAAATTCACATCTTTTTGTCTTTTGTTATCGAGCTGCGACTCAAGTAGGTTTAAAGTTTTAGGTGTCTAGAACTAGGGAACTCGCTGAAAGCTCTTGCGGCCGAAGCTTTTAAAATATTTGTAATGATCACAACGCTTTTACACGGATTTGAAAGAAAGATTTACTTTTTCTATAAATTCATTTTGTTGTCGTTTTCATATTTTCCACATTTTATTTAGTCACTTGTCATTGACTCTCGTAGAGAATCCGGACCTCAAGAAAAGTAAGGTATTCTTCACTTTCCTCTGATCACGGAAATCGAGAGTGCAAATTTCAGTTCCCACATATCGACAAGAATTAACTTAGCATTGGTCATAGTCCTAGCTAGTCAGTTAGTCAACAATAAATCCATGTTGACTATTGCTTTATCTTCTACCATTGTATCCACTCCTTCACTAAGGCTTACATATCTTGATCCATCGCACACAACTTTAAGCATATTTACTCTTGCAGACAGAACCAACATGGTACCTTCATTGTCTACCTTATGAGAAAACCGATAGTCGACCTTTTCATGTTCAACAAGACATAAGTTTGTTTTCACTAACTTCCTGCAAACTCTTGAACACAATTTCGCTACGCCATTTGCTAACCAATACAATAATAAACCCATACTAAGATTACCATAGAAACATCATAAAACACATCCTTCGCACGAGAAATAGACCATCAGTTCCTTTCCACCATTACTCAGAAATCTCATTTTCGAAAAGTGACCAACCAGGAAGGAATTGGCTGGCCTACCCCGCTCTGATACCAAATTGAAACACTTCAACCCGGAAATATTTGAAAAACACATAGAAAATTCTAAGTAAAGATCGAGTCAAATTTTAACAATGAAACGAATAAACACATAGAAAAATCTAAGTAAAGATCGAGTTTGACCAGTCCAACTAGCCGAACAGGAGATTTGGGCCAAGCACAACAGCCAACTTGCCCATTCGGCGAGTTGGACCGGGAACATTGATCAACTCGCCGAACGGGCGAGTTGGACCGGGAACGTTGGTTAATTCCCCCTTCGACAAGATGGACCAGTCCAACTCGTCTAACGGGCGAGTTTGACCAGTCTGACTCGCCAAACGAGTGAGTTGGACTGAGAACGATGGTTAGCTCGCCCGTTCGGCGAGTTGGACAAGTCCAATTCACCGAACGGGCGAGTTGGGCCAAGCGCGACGGCCAAATCACCCATTCGACGAGTTGGACCGAGCACGACGGTCAACCCATCCATTTAGCGAGTAGGACCAACCAATTCATCTGTATCGTGTCCTGGTAGCCTCCTTCTCGGGGTCGAGAAGGACGCTTTCTGTTTTTATCTCGATCGGAGTACCATTTGAACTTTATGACTTAAAGGATTTACTTTCTCGTAAAAGGTTTGAATTAGTCGTATAAGACAGAAACGGTGAACTACTTCCACTATACAAGGAATTCGATCCTTCTTAGGAACGATTCCGTTGCTGAAACGCGCTTTCAATAAATCGTAATGCAGGAAAAGATAAATGTCAAGTTCAGAAGATAAATGTCAAAGTTTCCAAGAAAATGATGTTGATCGAGATAGAAAGGAAAATTTCCGCAAAGGGATAAACTCGGCCTAGGGGCAAAAAAGGAAAAAGGAATCAACCTAGAAGGCATATAAAAGAAGAGCTAAAGCTAAAGGCGCAGGGCATCCGAAAATTTAGACCTAGAATAACTCTGCTATCTTAGAAGAATTTAGAATATAGACGGCTGCAAACTAGAAACTTTACTTAATTCTTTCTCCATCTCTGTTATGAGATTCTCTTTGTTAGCTAGATTTTACTCGTTTGGTTTCTCAGAAAAATCATGTAGCTTTGTTTCTATCAATCAATAAACGCCTTTCTGCAACTTACTTTCGATATTCTGCTATCTCTTTCTTCTTCGTTTTTGTGCGTTTACGCAGATTATCTAAAACCTCTGGGAAAGTCGGGTCCTCTTGTATTTTCCTTAATGTATGAAGATTAACAGTGCGAATTTCGGTTCCCACATTTTGGCGCTAGAAGGAGGGGGTGGTCGGATTCTCTTAGTCAAAATCACTGAAAGACTTAGAAACGATATGCCGAACCAGACGGGCGGTGACGTCATCTCCTTCAAATAGAGAGAAATGACCGACTCGGCCAAACCTGTCAACGATCTCCTTATTAGCGGACTGACTGTCCAGAATATCGATCTCGCAAGGATATTGGTCGACAACGGAAGCTCGACTGATATCCATCCAAAATTGCGGAAACCCAAGCACGGTAGTAGGGCTCTCGGGGGAGGCTACCATGACTCTCGGTACAATCAACCTCTCGGTTAGATCCGGCAGCATAACATAAATCGTGGAGTTCCTAATCGTCGATCAACCCACGTCATATAACGTGATCGTAGGACTCCATTTCTGAATTCGATGCAGGCCGTCCCATCAAAATACCACATGTGTCTCAAATTCCCAACACGTCGGGGAATTGAGACCATCTGGGGAGATCAGAGAATTTTGCAAATCTGCTTCGCCATGGAGTCAAAACGCCAAAAACCGTAAGCAGAGTCTCCGCCCAAAACGAAAAAGATATCATTTGTCGCTGGCAATGCTCAGAAGAAGACGACATCTTTTGGTTGTCGCGAGTGATCGAAACTCTAAAAAAAACCGTGAGCCGACTTACGAACCCATCGTCTCGGTGTGCCTAGACAAAGCATTCCCGGAACGATGCGTTGAAATTGGCGCAAACCTGAGCAAGCCTTTGAAGATCGAGCTCATAACTTGTCTGGACAAAAATTGCATACGTTCGCGTGGACCGCGGAAGACATGCCAGGCATTGACATTAACTTCACGTGTCATGAACTCAACGTCGACCCAAATTTCAAACCCGTCAAACAAAAATGACGAAAGTTGGGACCAGATTGCGCTGGTGTGGTTAACAACGAGGTTGAAAAAATCCACAATGTTGGATCCACAACGGAGGTTTGGTATACCGACTGGCTCGCCAACCGGGTCATTTTGAAAAAGAAGAACGAAAAGTGGCGAGTTTGCGTCGATTTCACTGATCTCAACAAAGCATGCCCAAAGGATAGTTTTCCACTGCCACACATCGACCGCTTAGTCGAAGCAACGGCAGGGAACAAACTTATATCCTTCAAGGACGCTTTCTCCGGGTACAATCAGATCAGAATGAACCCAGAGGATCAAGAAAAAACCGTGTTCATAACTGACTGCGGCACTTACTGTTATAGGGAATGTCGTTCGGTCTTAAGAACGCTGGCAAAACCTACCAACGGCTAGTCAACCGTATGTTCTCAGAACATCTAGGAAAAACAATGGAGGTATACACCGATGATATGCACGTAAAATCTCTCGAAGAGCAGGACCATATCACCCACCTCCAAGAATGCTTTGAAAGGCTGAGCCTCCACAATATGAAACTGAACCCGCAAAGTGAAGATTTGTGGTAGCATCGGGAGAATCCCTGGGATATCTCATCATTTACCGTGGGATCGAGGCCAACCCAAAACAAATCACCGCTCTGGTCGCGATGATATCTCCGAGAACGGAACAATAGGTGCAGAAATTGACCGGCAGGGTCGCAGCGCTTAACCGATTTATCTCACGATCAATAGAAAAGTGTTTACCTTTCTACGACACTTTGAAATGGAACAAGAAATTCGAATGGACCGAGGAGTGCGAGAAAGCTTTGCAACAGCTGAAACACTACCTTGCCACTCCCCCGGTACTCGCAAAACCCGTAGAAGGGGAACGTTGTTCTTGTATATTGAAGTATCGGTCACGGCCGTAAGCGGTGTCCTCATTCAAGAGGAACGCGGCGAACAAAATCCCATCTTTTACGTATGAAAAACTTTGCTCGACCCAGAGACACGTTACCAGATGATGTAAAAACTGGCACTTGCGGTCGTTATGTCTGCACGAAAGCTGAGACCATATTTCCAATCACATACGGTCTGGGTACTCACCTCATTCCCGCTGCGCACGATCTTGCATAGCCCCAGCCAATCCGGAAGGTTATCAAAATGGCTAATCGAGCTAAGAGAATACGACACCGAGTATCGAGCAAAGACCTGCACAAAATCTCAAGTACTCACTGATTTCCTCGTGGTACTCCCTGCAGGGTGCATAACTAACCAAAAGCCTGACTCGACTTGGACCCTCCACGTCGATGGATCCTCGTCAAGACAAGGCTCAGGAATCAGGATCAGACTCACGTCACCGACAGAGAAATTTCTGGAACTGTCATTCCGACTAATTTTCCACGCCTCGAACAACGAAGCCACGTACGAAGCCCTGATCGTGGGCTTACGATTGGCCCATGGCCTAAAGATACACAACATCCACACCTACTGTGATTCCCAACTTGTGGCAAGCCAATACAGCGGAGAATATAAAGCAAGGGACGAAAGGATGGACGCTTATTTAAAACTCCTTCAGACATTGGCTCAAAGTTTCAATCAATTCGCTCTTACCCGGATTCCCCGCGCTGAAAACGCCCAGTCTGACATCTTGGCTGCCTTAGCATCCAGATTGGATCCAGGTCTGAGCAGGGTGATTCCCGTGGAATTTATAGAGCATCCTAGCATTAGGCCGCCTATCGTCATAAACCTTACCGATTCACCCAACGAAAACACCGACGAAGTCGATATCCCGACAACGCAAGACTCTGAACAATCCAAGTACGGATTTGACAAACCTTGGACAGAGATAATCCTCGCATACATCACCGACGGGAAACTACCAATAGACAAATGGGCGGCTCGAAAAGTTAAGACCCAATCCGCACGATACGTCTTGGTTGATGGGGAACTCTACAACTGGAGATTTTCTGGGCTGCTCATGACCTGCGTAGAAGGAAGGAGGGCACGAAGGATAATTGAAGAGTTCCATTATGGGTCTTGTGGAAATCACTCCGGCGGAAGGTCCCTCACAGTCAAAATCAAACGCCACAGACATTACTGGCCAACGATGATCAAAAATTTCGAAAACTTTGAGCGAAAATGCAAAAAATGCCAGAGGCACGCCCCTACTATCCACCAACAAGCAGAGGTCCTCTCATCGATCTCGGCAGCATATCTATTGATGCGATGGTCAATGGGCATAATTAGACCTATGCATAGGTCAAAGAAAAAACGCTTCCTGCTGGTCTTGACAAATATTTTCTCAAAATGGGTCAAAGCAAACTCATAAGCAAGAATTAAAGACGGCCAGGACGAAAGATTTCTATGGAAAAATATCGTCTGCAGACATGGGGTCCCATACAAAATCGTAACGAAAAATGGATCTCAGTTCATCTCGACCAGATTCAATGCCTTCTGCAAAAAAATGGAATATACGACTAACCAAATCAACCCCGAGATACCCGCAATGCAACAGCCAAGCCGAAACTAGTAATAACACTATCCTTGATGGATTAAAAAACGTATGGACGCCAAAACGGGCATGTGGGTACAAGAATTCGAAAGAGTCCTATGGTCGCACCGCACGACTCCAAGACGTGCAACGGGCAAAAATCCATTGGCCCTAGTATACAGAGCAGAATGTATGATGCCAGCAGAAGTTGAATTTCCCGGGGTACGTAGAAGGTTGCTCCCACAACTAGAGAGTTCAAACAATCAAATGCTGCTTGATGAACTCAATCTAATCAACGCACGTCGGGACCATGCCCTCATACGAATTCAGAACTATCAGCAAGCAGCCGCAAAGTACTACAACTCCAACGTACACAGCCATAGATTCAAAGAAGGAGACTTAGTCTTACGAATAGTTTTCCAGAACACCGCCGAGCGAAACGCAGTTAAACTCGGAGCACACTGGGAAGGACCTTACAAAGTCATAAAAATGAAGGATATCAATATTCCACGAACCTGGAACGCGATGCACCTCAAGAAGTACTACCACTAGACAACGCGTCAAACAGAACTACGAGACGGCTTGATCCCTGGAAAGGGTACATAGGAAATTCGTCGCAAGACGAGCTAAGCTGTCCCCCCTCATTAAAAGGGGAGGAGTGGGTACGTATACGTATACTCGTATCCCAAAAAAGTCCAAAATACCCGCTCTTGTACTCGATATTGTAAACAAAAAAAAATTAAAAGAAAACGCGATTTTTTCTCACAAGATTCCTCTATTATCAAAACGTCAAATCTCATAATTTACTTTCCCAACAACCGATTTAAAGAACGATGGCCTTCCTAAAATAATCTTGTTGCAAGACAAAAATACGAAAAAATCGAACCCTCGAGTTGGCGAGACGTAACCAATGCACGATGAATCCTTTTTCATCAAAACTTTTCGAACAAAATTTTTATCCCAAAAGCAGTACGTCTGCGGCTATAAAACACAGACACCCTCTCGAACACGTGGCTTTCGCGAAAGCTCAAAAATGATAATATCTACCAATAAGTTTGTTGCTAATCACAACGAACTCTCAACATCCTAAACAGACTAAGTTATCTCGCAATGATAACTCTCGTACATCCGACACAAGGATAATAGCGTTATAAAAGAAATTCAGAATTTTTGGTCAGCACTTTCGGGAGACTTAAAAATTGTCCCCGAAGAGATGCTCGATTCTTACCATACGAGTCACATAAGCCAAAAACCTATTGTGGACTTTAAAGCGGGACGGAATCAGGCCGAAAATGATACATGAAACATAAGTCAATGTAGTCATCGCACTCCTTAAAACAGTGACTAGACCTAGGTCTTGCCCTAAACCAAGCACACTAGTCTCTAAAGTCTCTAGGCATAGTATCAAGCACCATGATACGAGATACCAAAATTTGCCCATTGGCCAATATTCAAGCGCCGTCAGGAATCTCACAAGCTTATGAACTGCAAGAAACCCCCCGAAACAGACCGCGAATATAGCTCTTCACCCAAAGTTAGATTACGAGATGACAACTCATATTCTTCCCTCTAACCTACTTAAATGCTTGATAAGTTCTTGAAAATGCAAAATGAAATTCATTTAAAAGTCGCAGAAGTGACAGGGATTCAAAGCCACAAGCGGCCAGTACCAAAATAAAACACGGTCGCGCTTGGCTGGAACTAAAACAAGCAAAGTCTCACATAAGATTACAAACTCAATCATCCTCCGCACACGGAACCTCGCCTTTGCCAGTCACCCCTTCCGAGTTCGAAACCGCACCATCTCCTTCCTCCTCGACTAAGGGATCATGACCCTTAGGGTCACAAAAGCAAGGTGGAAGGATGCACTCGGACTTCAGGCCCGCAAGGATTGAATCGAAGCCTCCCTCCGCATCCACTAACTCTGCTTTACGAGCAGAGAGCTTAGCCTCCTCGGCCCGTGGAGACGGAAGTGCTTCACCATAAAACAACTGGACCTCGCTCATCCCTCCTTCAATACCTTCACGAGCCAAGTCCCTGACATGGATGATCCCAAGGAGTCAAGGGAATCAGCGATCCTCACCAAGCGGGTCTGGAACTCAGAATGCACAGCTTCCTTAGCTTCTTTGATTGCGCAAAACGTCGATCCCTCCCCGCTCTTTACTTTACGCCTTAGTCGGTGCAACTACGAGGACTTGGCCGCCTTTGCCTCTTTTGCCTTAAGAAAAGAGCTCGCAGTCGTCCTAAGATCCCGCTCGAGTTCACCAATCTGAGACTAAAATCGAGTTACTTCAAGGGAATGAGCATCCTCGATAACCTTCAACTTCCCCTCAAGCTGCGACGATCTTTCTCGTGACTCCGCTAACTCCTTAGCAAGAGGCCCAGCCTCTGACCCACACGAGACAAAGAAAGAGTGGCAGTCGATAAACTGTCAATGTACAGGTCTAAAAGAGCCTGAAGGTTTTTTATTGAAAAAACCTTGGCGCAATGTTGTGACGTCAGGTCTGAACTAGACGCCATCACAGGCCAAATCACTCTGAAATCTCCCCAGCCTCGTGACGGGCCAAATCACTCTGAAAAGAAAGAAACTCCGCAATGTGAGCTGGAACAGCCCCGGCGGCAGAATGGTCCATTGGACTCGCGCCAACAGCATTGCTCATCTCGACACAACAACTCTTCTGAGCGTTGCTGGAAGAAGATATCTTGGTGGGAGAATTTTCTAAAGAGAGAGTGCAGAGAAAATTTCGAAAATTTGAGAGAATGAAGAGAGAGTGAAGAATGGAAGCTCAATACTTATAGGAGAAACAAAACCTGAAGGGATTTTTCTGCATTAAAATAATAATAAAAACGAAAAGAAAATTTACTATTTCACTTCTGGATCTTCAGACATTGGATTCCGCTAACTTACCCGACTTGTCTAAATTGCTCGTAAGAACACAACGATTCTAACGAGCTAGGGGCTAACTGTTGGGGTCAAAATCGGTTATGACGGAACCAACAACTGAAACTTCCCAGAAAAAGTATTTTTTTAGAAAAAATGAGATAAGAAAAGAAGGGCGGGAAAAACAAAATCAAGTTTTGTATAAATTCTGAAAGAATTGATATGACAAGTCAACAAGCAAACAGATCACGAGTATCGAAACAACAAAAAAACCGTGGGTCTCAATCATCCGACTCACCGAACAGGCGAGTTGGGCCAAGCACAACAGCCAACTCGCCCATTCGGCGATTTGGACTGAGAATGTTGGTCAACTCGCTGAACCACAACGGCCAACTCGCCCATTCGGCGAGTTGGACCAGGAACGTTGGTCAACTCTCCCATTCGGCGAGTTAGACCAGTCCGACTCGCCGAGCGGGCGAGTTGGACCGAGAACGATGGTTAACTAGCCCGTTCAGCGAGTTGGGAGAAGCGCAACGGCCAACACGCCCATTCGGCGAGTTAGACCAGTCCGACTCGCCGAATCCAGCTCACGGAACGGGTGAGTTGGACCGAGCACGACGATTAACCTTCCCGTTTGGCGAGTTGGACCAACCAATTCATCTTTATCTTGTCCTAGTACCCTCCTTTTAGTGGTCGGGAAGGACTTTCTGTTTTTATCTCGATCGTAGTTACCATTTGAACTTTACGACTTAAAGAATTTACTTTCTCGTACGAGGTTTGAATTAGTCGTATAAGACGGAAACAGTTAACTAAACAACTAAAGCTACCTCCACTATACAGGGAATTCAAAACTTCTTCGGAACGACATCGTTGCGGAAGCACTGTTTTGATTAATCATAAAAATACTTAAGTCAAAAAACAGCCCGAGAAGGTCCAAAACGTGGCTAAAGGCCCACTCGCGAGTTTATAATAAATAAAGCTCAATCCCTATGACCGTTTGTCTTTTGTATTGCAGGAAAAGATAAATGTCAAGTTCATAAGATAAATGTCATAGTTTTTAAGATAATGATGAGGATCGAGATGAAAAAGATTATTTCCCCGAAGTGATAAACTCGACCTAGCGGCAAAAAAGGAAAAAGGAACCGACCCAGAAGGCATATATAAGAAGAGCTAAAGCTAAAGGCGCAGGGCATCCGAAAATTTAGACCTAGAATAACTCTGCTATCTTAGGAGAATTTAGAATATAGACGGCTGCATACACAAAACTTTACTTAGATCTTTCTCCATCCCTGTTCTGAGATTCTCATTGTTAGCTACATTTTACTCGTTTTTTTTTGGAAAATCTTGTAACTTTGTTTCTATCAATCAATAAAATGCCTCTGTGCAACTTACTTTCTATATTCTGTTAGCTCTTTCTTCTTCGTTTTTGTGTGTTTATGCAGATAATCTGGGACCTCTGGGAAAGTCGAGTCCTCTTGGCTTTTCTTTAATTTACGGAGATTGACAGTGCGAATTTTGGTTCCCACAAACATTACCCAACTTCAAAATTCCATTTCCTGATGGTCGTTATTGTCTCGCATTCTGGTCCACATATCAGCCTTACCTACATCCGAAAAAGGAGGCATGAGTATAAAAGATTACTTAGTGAGGACGCTAAAAACCACCCACATGCAACTCAAGTTTAAAGCAATCAAATTCTACATTCCATTCTAACAACCTAGAAATTATATTCTATCAACCTAGCAATTTGTTTCCATCACTTCTTACTTAGCCATTTTTCCTATTAATTATTCTTTTTATGCATTCAAAACTAAAAACCTAACACCCAGTTATATCACTTTTTTACTTTAGCAATTACCAACATTCTGACCCAAAGGTCCATCAACCTGCGGCCGTAGCAAAACCTGCGGCTGTAGCAAACCTGCGGCTGTAGCAAACCTTCGACCAGTCGGTCCATTACGGCACGTAGCCAACCTGCGGCTGAAGCCAATCTACGACTCGAAGGTACGTCCCGAAGCCAAAAATGATCATATCATCTTTTATGGCCCGAAGCAAAAATATATTTTTCTTATTTCATATCATTTTCTTCATCCCGTATTTTCCTTATTTACTCTGTATCATAATTAGTTTCCTTACTATTTTTCCCTTTAATATATATATTTTTTTGATAAAATCTTATGTTTTTATACAAACATTTTCATTCATTTTTACCATCAATTCACACAATTTCTCATGTCATATCCTAAGAACACAAAGAACGTTCTTTGATCCTGAAGATCACTTTAAAGGACAAAGAACAAACTTTCCATAAAAAGAATCATTCATTCATATATCTAGTTCGCTAATAACTATGCTATCGATTTGCCACAAATCACATCCTCACCTGGCTTGATCTTAAAAGATCAAAGACTCTGAAATTAGTTGTGTGTTTCCCATCGAAGATTCCTCCGATCCTCTTTGCTCAATGCTCACTTCCTAAACTCTCTCTCTAGAACCGCATTCTTTCTCTGACCTCTCTCTAAGCCTCACTATTTGAGTTATGTATAGAATAAAAACTGGAGGTCTGTTTTCATGCTACTCGTTGACTTTCTCCAATCTGAAATTAAGTGCAGTTTCTTTATTTGGCTTGGTGAAAACTTGCCGTCAAAGGATTGAACAAATCTCTACAATTTTTTTCCTTATGTGACTCCCAGATAACCAACCTGTCCTTTGTATAATCCCGTCAACGATGATTAGTAGAACTTTCCTTACTTGGAACCCACATTCTAGAATGACCAAACTTTCCTTAATTGGCCTCACAGTGTCGATCTTTCCTTACTTATACTCCTACAATTCCAAGATTCTTTTCCGTCAGTTATCCCATTCAAAATTTGTTTGATGAGCTCACTGAAGATCCGACACTTAGTCTAAATACAGCTTATTCTTCCAACCTTCACGAATACAAGTGTTTCCACACTTAGAAAAGTACGCTTCTTTTACAATAAATTTCTCGCCATTTATTTCCTTCAAAATTAAAAATACTCCAGGAGCGGGTCGTTACTCTTAGATCCTTCATAATCTAAAAACCAAACCAACTCATTCTTCGTTTCTTGTTATTTTAATTCATTTATTTTAAGTTAATCGATTTGTCTTACCTTGATATCGTACTCATACAAACAAAGTGTAGAAACGGTCCTTTGGAGTTGAATCTCAAATATTACAATAACCATTGTTACCTTGCAGAAGTAAAGACTCGATTTTAGTGTATTAAGTTTTGGCACCGTTGCGACGGGGACTAGCTTTTTACCTATATCTTTTCGGCAAGCCTCTTAGTTGTTTTACTCTTTTGTTGCAGCTTATGTTCCAGGTGTATGACCAATAGAAAACTTGGAGAAACACTTAATGAACTTTAGTGATGGTAAGCAATCGTGAACTAGCAATGTTGGACAGAACAAATAGACAAACACATAGGCGAAACAGTGCCACCATAGGGGATGCCACGTAACACAATGAACTCGCTGCTGAGATGCAAACAATGAAACAAAAAATGCTTCAGATGAAACAGACCATCCAGCATCAGAAATCTGCGCATCAAGCTGTAGAACAACAGCCACTGGAGCAAGCTGAACAGGCTGCTCCGATTATGCATAGAAACCTTTCGCGCAGCTTCTCAACTACGCAGTCTGGCATTTCTCCACCAGCATGTGCAATGCATTTTTTTGAGATAAAGCCTGCTATGATCGCATTGGTACAAAGGTACAAAGGAATATGTTTCGTGGACTGCCAGCATAAATTCCAATGCATCACATTGAGAGTTTTTAAAGATCTGTAGCACAACTCGCTCGAATGGAGTAACACATGATTTGATCAAGTGTGTGATCTTTCCATTTTCTCTAGATGATAAGGCTTCAAGCTGGTTGAAGTCATTGTCAACTGGTTCCCTCACATCATAGGAACATCTTCAATCAGCCTTCTTTGGAAACTTCTACACCAAGGCAAAAACGACTGCACTAAAGAACAAGATTCCATCGTTTCAGAAGCATATTGATGATCCATTTTGTGATGCGGGGGAGAGGTTCAATGAGTACTGCAGAGTGTGTCCTCACCATGGATTTTATGATGTTCATATTCTGGGTATTTTCTATGATGGAGTTGACTAGGAATTTTGGCAATGCACTAAATTCAACAAGTAGAGGAGATTTCATGACTCAGAACACATAGGTTGCATTCGAGCTGATTGAGAACATGTCTGCAAGCTCAGCAAATAAATTCCATGATCATGATTGATCCAGGAAGGTCAATAGTGTTGAAGCTAAGTGGAGAGATAACTTGACTGCAGAAGTTAATTTACTGTTGAAGAGTAATCAAGGACTGTCTATTTTGTAGATGAAAGTGGAGCTGAACAGCCTTTTCATGAGGCTGTAGAAGAGGTATCTTAGGGTGATGAAAAGCAGGAAGTTAACTATGTTAATGGTCAGGATTATGTGCCATATTTTGGGTTCAACCAGAAAATCAACAACAATGAGCATTTGTTCCCTTATCGAGGAAACAATGTTGATAATCCCAGGGACGAGAACTACACACCTCAAACCAACTAAGTGCAAGGCTCTTGATTTTAGAGAGTTTTCCTTTGGGATTTTATGGGAAGTCATTTTTGTTTGACTAGGGATAGAATCGGTTCTACGCTTGAACCCAACAGAAACCGCAGAGCAACAAATTTTAAGCTACAATATGTACTGGAAACAACCCTCAAGATGAGATGAAATACATCAGCAACCTTATGCAGCAGATAGTCCAAAGTAAGCAAGGACTAGTCTAAAGCCAAAAAGGCCAGGTGAAAGCAATTAATCAAGGAACTTCAGAGATCAATAATAGGATGGACAACATGTTCATTGAACTGGACACTAAATACGATGATGTTAGAAGCCAGATGAAGCGGTTGGACATTCAGCTTGCTCAAACTGCTCAAACTGTTAAGAGGCAACAAGAAACCTTCCTGGAAAGAGTGTGATGAATCCTATGGTTCAACATTGTAATACAAATAGAGTTGCGAAGTGAGAGAGTATTATTTGTGTCTATAACCCAAGAATTCAGTTTAGTTGAGAAAGCTAAGGGAAAAGAATCAGAGTAGTTGTTTTCTAAGACTGCTTTTAGTGCAGAAGAGAGAACATAGCACCATGCCAGCTTTGAAGCAGCTGCTCCTGATGAATCTGCTGAGACTCCACTAGTACAAGTCTATATTCCTAAGGTTCCCTATCCAGTTCCACATAGACAGAGCAGATGGATGGATTTAAAAATATGGTGAGAAGGCTTCCTAAAAAGATTTCCTTTGAATAAGTTTGGCAGATTCATTCATTGCATATGTTCTTCAAAAACTGTAGATAGGCTTAAGAGGAAATTAAAGCATTCTTTACTGAAGCATTTCCACCAAAACTGAAGGTATTTCCTAAGCTTGATGACATGGAAAGTTTATTTTTCCATAGTATGAGTTGAATTCAATGAAGCTTTTTGTGACTCTTGGTCTAGTGTGAATCTTGTTTCAAAGGTTATTCCAGGCAATTTACGCATTGTGGATGTTGAGCCATCTCAGATGACTCTGCCTTTTGCAAACTCTTCCAAATCATTCCCTTATGGCACCATTCGTAACCTAAATGTCCAAGTAGGGTACTATATTCTTCATACTTAATTTTAGGTTGTTGAGATGAGCATGAATTATGAAATGCCATTGTTCCCTAAAATATCATTTATGGCTACAGTTGGGACAATCATCAATGGGCTAATAAGAGATTCTCCTTTCCAACATCAACAAGAAAGTTTTCTACAAGGCTGTCCTCACAAGATTTCCCACACTACATGATTCTTGCATTTTAGTGGTTGGTGAAAAAAAATCTGAAAGTTGATCTTAAGAAGGAGCTTTGTCATGGATGGAGATCGAGGAAGTCATGGATGGAGATCCTCATATTGTCACAAAAAAACTCAGTGGGAATGCAAAAGTGAAAGAAAAAGTCAAAAAGAAAAGGATCAACGGTGATCCTAAAATGAATTTGATACCTCAAATGTGTGTTGAGAAATCAATTGAGTATCAGGTGAAGTGAAAAGATACCTCTAAAAGTTTCTCTAAAGTTAGAGCTATTCTCACACATGAGCTAAAGGAGAAGGAGGAAGTTTATGTAAAAGGTTTATTGAGCATAAATTTGAAGCTGAATATGTATGTTTGTGGAGCTTTCTTTGGAACAAGCCCTCATGCTCAACCCGACTGAGCAATATCACAAAGTCAAGATAGTGACTTAAAACCAAGCTTTTGGTGGGAGGCAACCTACTGGTGAGTGTAAATTTCATCATAATTTTCTTTTTCCTTAATTTTAGTTTTAGTTTTTATAGTTTCATGTTAAAAATCAGAAACACACGAGATACTTCAAAAATATGGGTTTCAGACACGGAATACCCTTCCCTGTGAAAGGAGCAGCCACTCTAGGTGAAGATCTGACGCTAGAGCACCCATAACCTTTTGGAGCACCCGCTCCACGCAGGTAAGTATATAAACTAGGGATGGTATGAAGTAAGTTTGGGGGGAGGAGGAGCATACCCTGACTTCCAACCTCTGTCGAGGTCACACAGGAAAGACTAAAGTCCACTTAACTTGAACCTAATCTTGACTGCAATTCTTCTTATTATAGGCATTAGATCAGGGAAGCAAGATTTAAATAAAGACTTCTTATTCTTTTTCCCATCTTGTTTATCCTAAGTGGCTAGCTCATCTTTAGCTAGTTTACACCTTGATCCCTTAGCCATTGTTCCAACCTCATGCTTTCTGTTTTTCAGTGTCATATGTGTAGATATGTGCAAAAGGGCCAGAGAGGAAGGGATCGACTAAGCCTCTCAGTCGTTTATGCTGCAGTACAAGCGATCAACATAAAGGAGAACAGAATGTCCAATACCAGAACAACCAGGCGCACGAAAATGATGAGTATTACCTCGTTCTTCATCAAATCATTCTCAAAAACAAAAAAAAAATAGAAAAACGAAAGTAAAAAACAGAAAATAAAGTTGATGGAAAAGGAGAAGAAAAAATAAGGAAATAGTGTCTCTTGTTGGATGAAAAGAATGAGTTTATGCCGAGTTTGAGAATTAAAAAAAAGAGAAAGCAAAATGAGTAGAGGTTGTGGACATCAATGGATTTATACTCTCTTGCAGTTTTTTTTGATATCATGCATCCTATACAGAGAAACAATAGCCCTTAAACACTCTTAGCCCCACTGTAAAAACAGCATTTTTAATACCTAGAGTCGTCTACCCTGAATGATATATGTGATAGGAGTCTCGCACCACTCTTAATTGAATGTAAATGAGTTTTTGTCTCGAAAGTGTGGCTTTAGCAGTTTGGGATAACAAGTATGGAGCCGGTTTGATAAACACTCAATGGGGTTTCGGTAAGGGTGTTTTGTTCTGGTTTTCTTGTTTGTGTAAGTCTCGGGTTTTTGGTTGAAATATGGTTGTTGAGAATTCGAGAGTTCTAGTGTTTTCAAACCTTTCTTTCATTTTAGCCACTTGACATTGTTTGAGGAAAAGACATGGATCTAAGTCTGAGGGAATTGATATTTACGTGGTTTTTGACACATTCTAACATTATTTTATAAAGTGTTATCTAGTTATTTTAGTCTTTTTTAGTTATTACAGGTGTGGAGTTGCATTGGATAGAATGTGGATCACTTCGAGGAAATCATACAGAAAAGTTTGCTATTTAGAGAATTTATAATGGAAGATCGGGTTTCAGAATGAAGCAGGCGCTCCTAAGATAAAAAATTTTAAGGAAGTTTTCAAATATTATTAGATTTGATGTAGGGATCCTCTTTTTCCCTTCTCGAGCCGCCACATACCTGCAATATACTATTTCTTATTATTTTTCTCAGACTACTTCAGTTTAAAAGAGACTTAAGGAGAAAGATGTCTACACACTGGTGAACCTTGTTCTATTATTCATGCATTCTATCATCATGGCTCAGTAGTTGATTGTCGGGTGGTGGGTGTTAGGGTGTCGAGATCCATGAGTTGAAAACAAATACTCCCTCTGTTTCATTATACGTGTCACTTTAGGTTTTTGCACACGGATTAAGAAAACAATTAATTTTACATATTTTCTATATAAAAATTCAATTATCTATACACCTAACAATATTTCAACCAAAGTCGAAAACGACACTTATGTTGTAACAAAAAAAACTTCTTTAAAACGACACTTAATATGAAACAGAGGGAGTAAATTTTATGTTTTAATTCTCTCCCTTCATTATTGAACTTAAGGCATGCACTTGATCATTTAGTGTTTGATTCTAGGTTTAATATACTCATCAAAAGTGTTTTAAGTTGCTATAAATAACTTGAATGGGAAAATCATCCCTAGGCAACGAAAGTAGATGTTAAGGCGTTGTGAACATAACGAATCTGAGCATAATGTTTGTCATCATATTATAATCCAAACGATAGTTTAGACATTTTTTTGCTTGATAAAAGTTGAGATGCCACGAAAGTGGGCCGATCTACATGTGTATTTTGAGTTCTAGACTCCAGTTTAGATAGTCATTGAGTAATTTTTTTGGCTCATGATCTCTTGACCCCCAATCCATCACCCTAGGCTTAGCTCCTTCATATCTGAAAACCAAACCTACTTATTCTCTGTTAATCTATTTGTCTTACCTTGATATTGAACTAATGAGAACAAAGTGTAAAATAGATCCCCTGGAATTAAACCTTAAATATTACAATAGCTATTGGCTTGCAGTAGTAAAAACCCAATGTTAATTTTAGTGTATCAATCGAGATGTCTCTTCCTACATCTAATCCCGTAAAGATATCGCGTAGCTCTTTAAATAGGCATGTCGTTAGATGAAGATCATGGAGAAGAGTATTTATGGCTTTGCTTCTCGGGATTGGCGAGCTCTTGAACGATTCTCTAGTCTAATCAAATACGAGAACGTGTTTGTCCCATCAAGCGATGGAAAGAGTATTTGTGGCCTTTGTAATTGTCTCTCTTGGCGCGTAGGAATCTGTTTCCATCTTGTTTAACAATCCAAATAGTGGAAGAATTGTTTAATCGTTTCCATAACATAGTGATGGAAATGAAAGACTTTGTGGTCGTTCTTTTTACTCAGTGAGAGGTCTTTCGTTTGATTAAATACGAGTCCGTATTTTTCCAAAAATCCTTGGTGAAAAATGTTGCTGGTTTTGATCTATTTAGCTTGCGACTTCCTTTCAGGGGAAGTTCGATCATCATTATGGGAAGGTACGTGTGTCTTCAGTCGTTTTTTCTATAAGCTTTCTGTTATTTTAAGTGCTTGATATTAGGTTTCTTGAACGTAAGACATTCGTATGGTGTATGATCCGAAAAGGTTTTTGTAGAAACTCTAATGATGAGGTAAGTTGAATGTTGTACAACTTCCCCCCAAAAGTAGTTCGGAATCTTCATTGCCTTCAGCATATTTCTTTACTTTCCCATTAAGATTCGGATTCTGCTCTCTACAACAGCATTTTGCTGAGGTGTGTAAGGTTTGGTTAGGTGCCTTTTGACTCAATTTTCTTCACAAAATAGATTGAACTCAGCTGATGTACCTTTATTGGTGGGAGAGGTTTTAATGGTTGACCCGGTTTGCTTCTCTACACTCTCCTTAAACCTTTTGAATTGATCGAATGCCTCACTCTTCTCATTCATTAGTATAACTCACATATACCTGGAGAATTCATCAATCAAGACAAAGGCATACTTATTATTTTATGGCGTTGGTGGTGTGATTGGTCCACACAAATCTCCATGTAATAACTCTAATGGCTTTGTCGCACGAAATATGGCCTTAGTCGGGAATACGTGTCTAATATGCTTTCCTGCTAAACATGAGTCACACATGTTTTCTTTGTGTGATACACACGACATTCCTACGACCATCTCTTTCTTTACCATGTTATTCACTACTCCATAGCATATCTGTCATAGTCGAGCATGCCACCTCCATGTAGTATCTTCATCTCTAACATGTAAACACTCGGGATAGCTAATCTCCAGCAGGGTCTTGTAGAGATGGTTTGAAGATCTTATAACATGTACTCGAAATCTTCCACACGAATCTATGAGTGTTAAATAAACATCTTTCATATTAACCTCACATCCCTTTTCTGCTTCCCTTGGTCTTTTTTTTCATTTTTTTCTTCTACACACTCCTCGTACGATTTAAGCCTTCCAACTATGTCATCAAAATCCATGAAGTTGAGGTTTAGGACTTTCTCAAGCGACGCTAGGATCTAGATGTACTTGTGTCTTGGAAGACCCTTCAAGAACTTCTTGACCATCTTGGATTCTTCTATGTTTTCACCCAACGAGGCTGCTTTGGATGATAGTCCTGATATCTTTCCATCAAAGTCATATATTGTATCATTATCATCCATCTCCAACCAATCAAACTCCTTCATCAACATATGCAGTCTCATCTCCCTTACATGATCAGGTCCAAGGTATCGTGACCAAATGGCGTTCCAGATGTCTTTCGATGCGGTTTTTTCTCCCGCTAGAAGAATCAAAGTTTCGGTAACAGATTGAAACAAAAGAGCAGCCGCAACATCGTTCTTCTTTTGATCATCCGAACCGGGTTCTATCATGTCCCACACTTCATGAACATGGAGTAACACCTTCATCCTCTTCGACCAAATATTATAATTTGTCAATGAAAACATAGGACATTGGATGGATGCAGATCCAAAGTCCTTTGTGTGTGGGCCCTAATCCCGTCAGCCATCTTGCCTTAACGATCTATGCTTCATAGTTACCAAAATCTTATCTTCAACTTAAGCTTAGATCGAAGCTTCAACTTAAGCTCTGAACGAATTAAAATCTCTAGAAACACAAACATTTATAAGAAGAACTTTTCTTATTGCTTTCGAAACTCCTCAAAACTAAAACTCTCATTGTTTCTCTTAGATCCTATGATCTTCTCTATTAGATATTTTGATCTTCTCTCTTAGATCTTATGATATTCTCTCTTAGATATTATGGAAAACCTCAACATGAGACCTTTATTTATATTGAAAGATAATTCCCTTTAACATGTGGGATATGGAAACATAAACCTAATCTAAATTGAAAACTTCATTTTCCTAAGATTTCCTTTTTGTATTGTATCTTAACATATTAAATAATTATTAATATGTTAAATTTCCACAAGCCTAAAATTATCCAACACTTTTTTAGTTTGACTTCTTCTTACATTTGCATGAAACATAGACTATAGAAGATTGGCAACTAACACATTTCACTCAATTTTTGTAAAAATCTACACCAATAATGATGGGAGAGATTTGGTACAAATTTGGATCCAACTGTAACATCCCCAAAACCCAAGCCTATAAGTTTCTCATTTTTGCTTTAAGAGAAGCTTGTTAAGACTATGGCCTATTAGGGTAAACCTAAAGTCTATCTTCTTTTTTCCTATAAAAGACCGTGCATTCTTCTCTTTTCTCATCAGAGAAAAACATAGCGAAGCCCTACAAAATTCTTGGGAGACCCGAAAACCCTAGCGTTATATCTCTTCTTCTCTTCTCTTCTCTTTTCTACTTTCTTTGCACTCTCCCGCCAGCATCTCTCCTCGCATCTGCTTGTCGCTGCTTCTTGTATTCTTTTTTCTTCATTTTCGTTTGACAAATATGTACGATAAGCCTTTGATCTACATCTCCTTCTTCTATCTTCCAGTGATTTGTCATTGGGTGTGATAAATGTATCCTTACACCCTTTTCCCATCTTATGTTGATTACGAGAGAGCAGATCTGTGGTTATTTGGCTGCATTTATCTTCTTCTTCCAGATATGGATCAGTAACGTCATGTTAGGCAAAGGTCAGGACCCGGCTGTGAACCCTTTTCAAGTTATATAATGTCTCGGGCGTTAGTACCTTGTTAATATTGTCTAAATCTTGGTCTGACTTGTGTTGATGTGACGAAAGTATGGCGATTGTTGATTGTGATGAAATAACTTAGGGAATGATAAGATGTTAATGGATAAACCGGTTGTGTGTTGAGAATGAATAAGATATGTAAAAAGAATAAAAGTGATGTGAACGAGATGATGAGATGTGTGATAAGAATGAAAGTGATGTGATGAAAGTATGATGATCATTGATTATGATGAAAGAACCTAGATGTAATAGGTTGTTAAAGGATAACGTGTGGTGTGAAAACATTGAAAGTCGATGAGATTGTTGCATTTTGTGACCCGTCGATCAGTTAAGCAGGGCGATGTGAACACCGTAAATCAGTTATGTTTGGGCAATACAAATGTCATCGATCAGTTAAGTTAGGGCTAAAACGAATGTCGTTGATCAGTTTTTGTGCGTTGGAACACGTCGAAGAAGGAGGGTGGTAATGATGGGGAGAAAGCTGAGGTTTTTGGTATGAGTTAGCAGAGCTGTCAGTAACGATTAGGGTTGCTCGTGGCAGAGACAGGTCCGTAGGCGAATAGGTCTTGAATGAATCTTGAGCCTAGGTTTTTTGTGCTTGCTAGGTGATAGTAGCTTGTAACTTGTGTTGCTGCATTGTGTAATATGAAATGAGTTCCCCGAACCTATCCTCACTGAGCAATCCCAATTACTCACCTTTTTTTCTTGCAGGCATGATCGAAGAGGTGCAGGAGTAGGGGTCGAAATGATGCCATCTAGTTGGGTTTCATTTTAATAAATTTTACTATAATTTCTTAAATTCTTGTTATGTTATTCAGTTTTCATCGAGTTTATTTACTTGTAAGACGATTCAGTTTTGAAAAAAGGAGGTACCGTATTGAAGAGAAGTGTTGTTAAGGTTAAATGTAAGATCCTAAGGACAGGACCTTTACACCAACTATTATTTAAAATTGTTAGGGTAAATTTCCGAGGCTTTTTATATGTAATATTGAAATGAAAATTAAGAAAATAGAGGAGCATGAACAAGGATCAAAGACAGTTTTTATTGATCAAAGGGGTATGGTCTACAACGTATTGGATAGTAAACCTTAGTTTCAACCGTCTAACTCTATATTTCTAGTTTAGGATAGTCGATCCCTTGTTCTAGGGTTTTGGTTTCCCTTAAATAGATTGTTTGTAGTCGGAAACTAAGTTAAATTTTTCCATATCCTGAAATATGAAAAAATCAGTTTTTGCATAAGTATTCCGTTGTACCCAAATGCATAGATAGAATAGGGTCTGGAACCGGGTATGGAGCTGGGATTTCTATAGACAGAGATCAAAGGTCGGTGTTTTGCTCGGAATCAGGAGTAATGATTTCCTAAATTATTTATCCCCAATCAAAAATTATCTGAAAATTTTAAACCAAACTAGGGCTGAATTTGACCTAGCTTTTTAGGTAATGCTTAGTTCCCAATTTTTTCATATGAACCGAAAGAAAAATTAAACAAAAATATATCAAAACTGAATCGAATTTCATAGATGTACAGAAATAATAAGAATAGTTTCAACTCTTTTCCGGGAATTCAAGCAATATAAATAGTCCTTACCAATAAGAATTGAACTCGAATGGTGGAGTGCCTACTAGACATTCCTTTACCAACAGACCAACTACTTGTTGCTATGAAAAAAAACTAATGGAATGCTACACAAAAAAAAACAGAATGTTGAATGACTAGTTCAAGGTATGAGTATTTTATCCATTAATTTTGATTCGATTCGTTATTTGTTTCGATTTGATCCAAAAAATCTGAATATTCGTAAATCTTCAGAACAAAGTAAATATTAAAAATCAATATCTATTAAAATAAATAAAATCACAAATAAAATTATAGTCAAATATCCACTCCGCTCCAAATTTCATACAAATTAATCTATATCTACAATTGAATATATAATTTTGAATGGATAAATTTATTTACTTATTATTTTACCATTAAATATTATTTATAAAAGTATTTAATTTTAAAAATATAAATTCTTTATAAAAACTAAAAAATTTCTAAAATTTTACGTTTTATAGAAAAATTAAATTAACTTTTAAAATTTATGGAGAAAATAGTTTTACCAATATTTACTTTTTATTTTATACTATGTATAAAATATTTTTTGAAAATAAATTTTGATAGTTTTACAAACTTTACTTGTATTGAAAAAAGTGCGTGAAATATCTTTATATATTAGCAAATATCTGTAAATTCTCTATTATTCTGAAAATGTAGAAAATTAGATATTCTTATTTTTCCTAAACAAAACAAATCAAAAAGTTATATATCTGTAAAACATGAAAAAATCACAAATACTTAAAATATGATAATATTTAATTTGTGGCCACCCCTTAGAGCAGCCTTATTGGTGTGATGCTCATAAGTATTTCAAGAAGGTAATAATGTTAGTTTAAGTAGAAAATAAATTTTAAAACTAATGTGATTTTATTTACCGGTTAATTATATCATCTCTTGTATTTCATTTTTAATCTTATTTAATTATTTTAAATTGTATCAATTGGTACTATTAATATTTTATTTTAGGGAAAATTGCAATTTTACCAAAAATTTGCTAACACTTTACAAATTTACCTTTAATGAATGACAATTTTCAAAAATACCCTAATTTTTTGATGAATATAGACTTGTTTAATTTTTTTAAATATTTATAAAATGATTTAGAAAATTATCTTCATCCCTTTAACACTAAACTCTAACAATAATCACTAAAGTGTAAACCCAAATGATAATTTGTATTTTTGCAAAGTGATATTTAACTTATGAGATTTTAAGCAATTTCTCTTGATTTTAACATATACATAATGGATCTTGTTAGATATGTATTTTTTTTAAGGATTTAAGAAAAAAACAGTAAAATTAGTATTAATAACAAATAAGTGGTTATTTAAGTTTTTTAAGTTTGAGTAAATTTGATTTCATGTAGTTCTTTTATTTAACCAATTAAAATAAGACACATGTCCTTTATCAAAGGTTCTTAAGGAGTTCACTGCCTTTGCAAAAGAGCGATTCCCGTGTATTTTGTAGAAAACTGTTTTTTTTTTTTATCTTTTTTATGTTGTAGATATTCTTTAAAAAACTTGAGGTTTGAGCTGCTCTTATTATTTCTACCAGCGATATTAGATCAGTGGGTACAGGTTAAAAACACCAAGTGGATTTAAAATTTTGATCTTACCTCCTAAGTGTGATTTATTGAAAAAGGTACAAAAATAACATGAAGGAATGGAGGGCTATTTTTAAGTGGCACGATGCTTTTCAAAAATCTTATCCAAGCCTTTGTACATCTTCTACCTTCTCCAATGAATCCC
The DNA here is from genome assembly GCA_905132885.1 of Moricandia moricandioides. Taxonomy (NCBI): domain Eukaryota; kingdom Viridiplantae; phylum Streptophyta; class Magnoliopsida; order Brassicales; family Brassicaceae; genus Moricandia; species Moricandia moricandioides. The sequence goes on from CAJHQQ010000236.1 coordinate 25,993, forward strand.
TTTCTTTTCTCGAACAATGAACAAACCAAAAATTTATAAGAACTAACGAAGAAAATATGGCAACTGCGATTTTCTCCTTCTCTCCTATCACCCAGTTTCGTTCTTCTTCATTTTCCCTCAAACCAATACCGTTTCTCAGATATGGCACGTAACAACAGCTTCACCACCAAATCTTCGCTACCATCTCATGCCTAAAGTGCCAATCTACACCTTCCCGCTATTCAGCCGTTTCAAGAAACGACGCTACCATGTCTCTCGAAGAGACAGAGAGTATGGAACTCGAAGATGCGATTGAGAAACGAAGAAGAGAGGAGGAGAAATCCGCTGTTCTGAACACTGGAATCTACGAGTGCAGATCGTGCGGATACAAGTACGACGAATCAGCTGGCGATCCATCCTACCCGATCCCTCCTGGGTTTCAGTTTGATAAGTTGCCAGAAGATTGGAGATGTCCAACTTGTGGAGCAGCTCAGAGTTTCTTCGAGAGTAAAATGATTGAGATTGCTGGTTTTGCTCAGAATCAACAATATGGACTTGGGGGTAATGCACTTACCTCTGGTCAGAAGACAGCTTTGATCTTTGGGAGTCTCTTCCTCTTCTTCATGCTTTTTTGAGTGGCTATTTCATCCAATAGCTGATTTTTACTAGAAAAAAATATTTCTATAGACACTTTTTGTCATTGTAATAACATCCAAATACACTTTATATTTGTCACACACTTTGTGTGTTGTTTGTCAAATATACCCTCCAACTACACTATTTCTCTTTCCTCCATCTAACCAAATATTGTTTGTTTCTATTTTCTTTAAAAAATTAAAAATGTAAAACATAAACATCACTTTTCCAATCGTCACCATTCTCTTTCGCTTCAATCTCTAAACCTCCATTCTCTCTTTGATAAAAAAAAAACTCTATTCTCTTTCTTTTTAAATCTCTAAAACATCAATTGACCTGAAAACTCCCACCACGAAACCCAATTTTTTTCTCTAATAGGTGGTATATGTTTGCGGCCGTTGTTTATTTCCCACCGCCAAACAACACGCTCCACACCTCCTTGTTCCCGAGAATAACAGTAGATACCACAGTGTAGGTGGTGAAGGTGGAGATGGAGATCATGGTAAAGGTGGTGGTGGATACCGACGTTGAGGAGGTGGTGGTTATGGAGAATGTGAAGTTTATGGAGAAGGCAGTGGTTATGGGGAAGACGTGAAGGTGGATACCGCAATGAAAGCGGCTACGGTGGAGGTGGAGGTCATGTGGAAGTGGATACCGCAGTGGAAGAGGTGGTGGTTGTGGAGAAAGTGGTGATTTAGGGAAAGGCGGTGGTGGAAGACAAGAAAGTGGGTACCTTGGAGGTGGTTGCGGTGGAGGTGGCACTCATAGTGGAGGTTGTGTGTAGGAGATGGCGGTTGTGGATAAGGTGGTGGTTATGGGGAAGGCGGTGGTGGAAGACGTGAAGTTGGATACCGTGGATGTAGTTGTGGTGGAGGTGGTGGTGGTAAATACTGCAGTGGAGGATGTGGTGGTTGTGGAGAAGGTGGTGGTTATGGAGAAGACGTGAAGGTGGATACCTCAACGGAGACGGTTACGGTGGAGGTCATGTAGAGGTGGATACCACAATGGAGGAGGTAGTGATTGTGGAGAAAGTGGTGGTTATGGGGAGGGTAGTGGTGAAAAACAAGAAGATGGATATTGTGGAGGTGGTTGCAGTGGAGGTGGCAGTCGCGGTAGAGGTGGCAGTCGCGGTGGAGGTTTTCGTGAAGGAGGGGAAGATTGTGGATAAGGTGGTGGTTATGGGGAAGTCGATGGTGGAAGACGTGAAGGTGGATATCGTGGAGGTGGTTGCGGTGCAGGTCATGGTGGAGATGATGGTGATGCTGGATACTAAAATGGAGAAGATAGTTGTAGAGAAGGTGGTAGTAGAAAATATGAGGATAGATATGGAGATGAATACAATAGTGGAGGTGGTTACTTGAGAGGAGGAAATGATGGTGTATACGGTGGAAATAGAAGGGGTGAGGGTAGGAGATACATAGGCTATGGTGGAGAAGAATAGGAAGAAGAAACCAATAAAATATAAAGACTAAATAAATAATAATAATAAAGTTTAAAAAACAACCAAACTATATTAATTAAAATAATTGTAACTATAGTTACTCAACCAGCTGTAACTATCGTAAATGAGTAAGGACAAAAAAGTCTAACAAATGACTTGGTAAATGTGAATGTGTCCCTTATGTAATAAGTGTCTCAAAATTTTTGAGTAACAAAACATAAGAAAGTGTCTTAATTAGTAAGTCACTCTTTTTACTATTATGTTAATCATGGTATTATTACTGTATCTTTAATGTTCCAAGACACCGTTAGTCTCAATAGCTTCGAGTACAAACGGAAACTACATTATACTTACGGATTCAGCTAGAGGCTGAAGAAATAGAGAACTACAACAATAAATAATCAATGGGGTAATAGGAAGCTGACCTATTTTTCTTGAATTTCGTGCCAAGTGTTTCCAAACAACATTTAATTTTTAACGGAAGCACTACTAAAATAATGTCAAACGTTCATTACACATTTGCCTTCCGCTATAATTTTTAGATAATTAATGATAGTAGTTGGAAACGAAAGTGAAACACCGTCTCCTCCTCTCCGGAGAACGGCGTGCTATCAACAACACAACACAATACATATCTCATGATTTCATCTCTACTCACCCTAATCCCAAATAAAATTTGAATGAAAAACATCAAATAACACCAATCCGTCCAAAAATCATATACTTGTCAGTCTTACCTAAAAAGAAGAAACAAAGAGGAGTGAGTAATAAGAGAATCACTCAGTGAGATAAGAGATGTTAAACCCGAAGTCTATAGACTCGTACATAGGACTCCGAATAAATATAATTTAATCCTAACACGTGCTTGCTAAACTAACCAAAGAACAAACAATAGTCTTAGCGAGGTGCACACTCGCTGCCCACTAACATGTCAAATACACCGCCGAGAAAGTGCTCGGTACCACACGCTCGTAGACGATTTATCGACCTTGAAGCCTTGGCACAACAAGTCGACTAGGCTGTGCCGCATCATCTTCACACCAAATCTACTGGTCACCGACTGATATACAGAATTACGTCTCTGCAGTTAGCTAATATCCTAATCACCTCAATACAATATATATATATATATATATATATTAATAAAATATCAGTTATAAATGAAACAAACAATGTTGAACCATCTATCATCCTAATCCGCTTTAAGCAAAGAACGTAATACTATGGCGCAGACTTCAGACAAACTCATTTTACAAAGACGGAATATATTAAAACTAAACTATAATTATTCGAAATCCGAAGCCGTGTACGAGAAATTACGAGAATAGCCCTGACCTTCGCTAAGATCGGAGAAGTGTCGAGAATGCTTGTAAAGGGATCTGCTTCAATTAAACTTTCATACTTTTGTCGTGGTTTCCCATTTATCTTACAATACACAACTCCTTCCTTGTAATGACCACCTCAACTTAAAATCCCATTCATTTGCACCTCGCTGAGATTTGCATTAGCAGCTTCTTTATAACTTGAATACAATTGTTTGCTTCTGACGTTATCTGCTATCAATAAACCCGACATTCTTGGTAAAGTGTTAGGGTTTGAATGAACACGAGATGTGATCTTGGGTTCATATATGAAGTTATGGCCATGAAAGACATTCAGAAATTGGCCCACGATGTTAGCTAACATATCCAGCCCATTTTTATCAAGTTCCAAGCCCAAGAAGATCCAAAATCAAGTGGTTTCCTTGCTGTCTAAAAAGAGTGACGAAAATTGGAGAATAAATTGCATGGAAAGCTTCTCTCTCCTCCATGCATTGTTTTGTGATTTCCTAGACTATTAAATAACTAGCTTTGTGAGCAAGTTTAGTTTCCTATAAATAAGTTGTAATCTCCATTGAAATAAAATAAGTTGTGAGTTATATTTTTGGAATCTTGAGAGTGTTTCTCAGTTTTGTTCCTTCGGGAACTTTTCGATCTATCTTGGTGCGTCATATCCAAGGGATCAAACCGATCCGTCCTGGTGCGTCATATCCAGGGGGTCAACCTCATTGCCGTCTAGGTGCGTCATATCCTAGGGCATTGAGTTGGAATATCAGAGCCCTTCCGCATCCTCTGTGCGACCTAACTATCCACGGTAAATCAAGAGCTTCCGCATCTCTTGTGTCATACCATTCGATCCACCGCCTTGTTTCTTTGGGGTTTCACGTTCCATTGGAGTCAAGGATTATCCCTTACCAATTTCAGAGTGATCCTTTAATTTAGGGCGTATCATTTGGTATCAGAGCCACTCTGAAAGCGGTATTCACTTCTTTTATCCATCATTCTCATCTATCCATCTTCTACAAAAAAAAAAGGAGTTTTAATTTTATTGTTCTTAAAATCTGCTGGATCTTTTGGGAAGTGTGTGTTCAAGTTTTTCTTTCTTTGGAAAGCAAGATTTGAGGACAAATCTTTTTGAAGAGGAGGAGTATGATGTGATCTTGGGTTCATATATGAAGTTATGGCCATGAAAGACATTCAGAAATTGGCCCACGATGTTAGCTAACATATCCAGCCCATTTTTATCAAGTTCCAAGCCCAAGAAGATCCAAAATCAAGTGGTTTCCTTGCTGTCTAAAAAGAGTGACGAAAATTGGAGAATAAATTGCATGGAAAGCTTCTCTCTCCTCCATGCATTGTTTTGTGATTTCCTAGACTATTAAATAACTAGCTTTGTGAGCAAGTTTAGTTTCCTATAAATAAGTTGTAATCTCCATTGAAATAAAATAAGTTGTGAGTTATATTTTTGGAATCTTGAGAGTGTTTCTCAGTTTTGTTCCTTCGGGAACTTTTCGATCTGTCTTGGTGCGTCATATCCAAGGGATCAAACCGATCCGTCCAGGTGCGTCATATCAAGGGGGTCAACCTCATTGTCGTCTAGGTGCGTCATATCCTAGGGCATTGAGTTGGAATATCAGAGGCCTTCCGCATCCTCTGTGCGACCTAACTATCCACGGTAAATCAAGAGCTTCCGCATCTCTTGTGTCATACCATTCGATCCACCGCCTTGTTTCTTTGGGGTTTCACGTTCCATTGGAGTCAAGGATTATCCCTTACCAATTTCAGAGTGATCCTTTAATTTAGGGCGTATCAGAACACGATTGTAACTTCTCGTATAAGAAACTCCTCTTATTAATCTCTTAATGAAATAGCTCAAAAAACCTTAAACTCTAAAACTCTTAAAAAGGTATGCAACACTCTTGCAACTCTTTATATAGAACTCCTATAATTCCTAAACTCATTAGGATAATGATTACACTAAACATATCTCAATGTAGGATAAACATAACTCACACTCCAAGTTAATCTTCAATGTTTATCTCCAACATTCTCCCCTTTAAACTTGAAATTAGCTACTTCTTGAATTCCCACAAGTGTTCTCATTTCCTTGAACTTGATTCTTCCGAGTGCCTTTGTTAATATGTCCGCCTTTTGCTCTGCGCCTGGGATGTGTTGAACCTCAATCTGCTCGTTCTCGATACACTCTCTGATAAAGTGATAGCGCTTGTGAATGTGCTTACTTCTGCCATGAAACACGGGATTTCTTGTGAGTGCAATAGCCGACCTGTTGTCAATGTATATCGTCACCTTCTTGGTTAACTTCTCTGTGATTTCCTCAACGAGTTCTTGTAGCCATATAGCTTGTTTAGCCGCTTCGGTGGCAGCCATGAATTCTGCTTCACATGAAGATAGAGCCACTGTTTCTTGCTTTTGAGAGCACCATGTAATAGGAGACTTATTCAAGTAAAATATGTGTCCAGTAGTGCTTCTCCTGTCATCTTCATCTATATTGTGGCTACTGTCGCTATATCCAACCAACTCCATCTTATGTCCTCTTGGAAACATCAAACCATGGTTCGTAGTGCCCTTTAAGTACCTTAGTATTTGCGTCAGGGCAGCCGCATGAGAGGTCTTTGGTTCGTGCATGTATCGACTTAACAAACCCACGCTGTATGCAAGGTCCGGACGTGTGTGTAGTAGGTAGCGGAGGCAGCCTATGTTTCTCCTGAATTCTTTCTCATCAACGCTTTGTTCTTCTCGTGACTTTGAAAGCACCAAACCAGCTTCCATTGGCGTGTGTGTCGCATTACAGTCCATCATGTTCGCCTCTTGTAGTATCTTAGTCGCATATCTCTCCTGATTTAGACTTATTCCATCCTTTTGTTGCTTTACTTCGATCCCAAGATAGTAGGTTAAGAGACCAAGATCACTCATCTCAAATATGGTGGACATCTCTCTTTTAAATTCATGGATCATGTCGATACTAGATTCAGTGATAAGTAAATCATCGACGTATACGGCCACCAAAATAAGCGTCTCCTTCATGCGTTTGTAGTATAACGATGGTTCTTTCGGGTATTTGATGAATTTCAGCTTTGCAAGCTTTTTATTCAACTTCTCATTCCAAGCCTTTGGAGCTTGTCTTAGACCATAGAGTGCCTTTTTTAATTTATACACTTTGGTTTCGCTCCCCTTGATCACAAATCCTTCAGGTTGTGTAACATATACGTCTTCTTTCAAGTCTCCATGCAAAAACGCGATCTTGACATATAGGTGATGCACTTCCCATCCGTTGGAGGCTGCAAGTGCAATGAGGAATCTCACAGTCTCGATGCGTGCTACTGGTGCAAACACTTCTTCAAAGTCAATACCATGTCTTTGTATGTGTCCTTTCGCCACAAGCCTTGATTTATGCTTATTTATGGTTCCATCCGAGTTTCGCTTGATCTTAAATATCCACTTGAGTCCTATTGGCTTGGATCCTTTGGGTAAATCAACCAAATCCCATGTCTTATTCTTTATGATCGAGGAGATCTCATCTTCACACGCATCTTTCCATACCTTCTCTTGTATGGCTTCTTCAAAGCTCCATGGCTCTTCGTTTATAAGCAACAATAGTCGTTCTCCTTCAATCTCAGACAGCAAAACGTAATCATTTAGATACTTTGGCATTTTGGTTTGTCTTGTTGACCTACGGAGCTTGGGTTCGGGCTGAGAAGGCTCGTCATCATCTGCATTCGCTGAACATGGTGAACCCGTATCATATTTATCTTCTTCATCTTCGCTTGAGCTGTAGCTTTCCTCTGTATCGTCTTAAATCCCCTGATTTCCAAACATTCCGAACTCGAGATTGAACATTCCTAGTTCCTACAGTTCTTCATCAGATTTGGTCCACTTCCATGCTTTGTTTTCATCGAATACAACATCCCTACTCACAACAATTCTCTTGGTCGTTGGATCTAATAACCTGTAAGCTTTAGAACCGGGTTCGGTTCCAAGATGTACCAACGCTTTTGATCGATCATCGAGTTTCCGGAGGTGCTGTGCGTCTATCTTTTCATAGCTCACGCATCCAAATACATTCAGGTGTTTGACAATTGGTTTCCTGCATTTGAATATCTCGTATGGTGTCGCTGAAGTTAGGCTTCGTGTTGCTACACGATTAATGAGGTAAGTGGCGTGCCGTATGGCCTCTCCCCACATGTAGTTAGGTATGCTCATGTGCTTGAGGATACTCCTGGTCATCTCTAGCAATGTTCGGTTTCGCCGTTCTACGACTCCGTTCTGCTGTGGCGTGTATGGCGCTGTTAAATGTCTATGTATTCCTGCTTCTTCACAAAACTTATTGAATTACGATAAAGTAAACTCGCCACCTCTGTCTGTCCAGAACGTCTTAATACTCTGTTTTGTCTCTTGTTCCACCATTGTTTTGAAAACTTTGAATTTTCAGAGAGTGTGTCGAGAAAGAGCAGATTGAGGTTCAACACATCCCAGGCGCAGAGCAAAAGGCGGACATATTAACAAAGGCACTCGGAAGAATCAAGTTCAAGGAAATGAGAACACTTGTGGGAATTCAAGAAGTAGTTAATTTCAAGTTTAAAGGGGAGAATGTTGGAGATAAACATTAAATTTTCCAAACGCGTCACTTTTCTCCTTCACAAGTACTGTCCACATATAGCGTGAATAATCATCAATAAGTACAAAAATGTACCTATTCGTTGCTGCAGTAGATGGTGTGATAGGGCCACATAGGTCTCCATGTACTAACTCTAGTACATTTTCTGCTCGGAACAAGGTTGATGCAGGAAAGGCTTGTCTCGCTTACTTCACAAGGAGGCATGATTCACAAGTTTTTTTCTCAATATCGATCTTTGGTATTCCTATTACCATCTCCTTTTGAATCATCAGTTTGATTGAGTCATTGTTGATGTATCCCAGTCTTGCGTGCCATTGTGCACAAAGCGTCCGAGTGGTCGCTTGTAGACACTTGTCGTCACTTATTTCTATAGCAACTTTGTATAGACGGTTGAGAGCTCTGCTTGCTCTTACGATAAGGTTCCCATCGTTGTCGTGTAAGGTTAGATGGTTACCTTTCATCCGTATATCGCAGCCAGCTTCCGTGGCTTGTCTGAGGCTGATAATGTTGCTTCTTAACTTTGGAATGAAGTACACATCAGACATTATCTTCTTCTCGCCATCTTGTGATATAAAGAGTATAGAACCTTTCCCTTTAATATCAATTCTAGAATCATCGCCGAACCTTACTTTCCCTGTAATTGTCTCATCGATGGTTTTGAAGTAACTTTTGTTTCCCGTCATGTGGTTTGAAGCACCATTATCTAGATACCAGATCCTATCACTATCCGCACTTGACTCGAACTCTTTAGGCCGAACGTTTCTCTCGTTTAGGTACACTATCTCGTGCATCATCAACGCGTCCGCCTCCTCCGTGTCCTCTTCCTTTGTTTCGTGTGTCTCCTGAAGTTTGAGCAGCCGGTCCGGACATTTCGCAGCAAAGTGTCCCACCTTATCGCACCTGAAACATGTTACTTTACTTGCGTCTCGGCTGTCCCAATAGGACCTTCCACGTCCTCTTCCTCTGTAGAAAACTCGTCCTCCTCGACCCCTTCCTCTGTAATCATTATAATAGTCTCTATTGGATTGAGACTCTGTATTTGCATACATCAACTTGTTTTGTTGATTATCTTGATTCTCTTCTTCTTCCTCTCTTATACGCTCTTCATATGCTTTCATCCTTCCGATGATATCTTCAAAGCTAGTCGTCTTGAGGTCGAGCATTTGTTCGATTGATGCGACCATATGAATGTACTTTTTTATGTGTAAACTCTTTAAGAATTTTTTAACTATTTTGGTCTCATCCATAGTTTCTCCTAGAGCAACCGACTGTGATGATATCTCAGATAATTTCCCAACAAACTCATCAATACTCTATGTATCTCTCATCTTCAGCCTATCAAACTCGGCGTTAAGTGTTTGTAGTCTTGCCTCCCATACTCTATCTTCTCCAAGGTGACGAGCTTTGATTGCATCCCACACCTTCTTCGCACTCTCTAGCTCGCCAACTTGCAATATTAGGGCTTCCGGTATCGCTTGAAAGAGGAGTCCCGTCGCCATATCGTTCTTCTCCACATCGTTGCTCTCTTCCTCCACGACATCCCACACCTTGTGAATTTTCAAAAGATTCTTCATTCTAATGGTCCACACGGTGTAGTTCGTAGTACCAAGCATCGGACATGTGATCGAGGATGATCCTCCACCTTTCACTTTGGTTGCGACTGTTGTTAAGTCTCCCATGATCGATTAACGCTCTGATACCAAATAAAGTGTTAGGGTTTGAATGAACACGATTGTAACTTCTCGTATAAGAAACTCTTCTTATTAATCTCTTAAGGAAATAGCTCAAAAAACCTTTAAAATCTAAAACTCTTAAAAAGGTATGCAACACTCTTGCAACTCTTTATATAGAACTCCTATAATTCCTAAACTCATTAAGATAATGATTACACTAAACATATCTCAATGTAGGATAAACATAACTCGCACTCCAAGTTAATCTTCAATGTTTATCTCCAACACTTGGTAGTATATGAAGAACATAGGAAGGGCACTCAAGAACAGAGGAAAGAGAGTGTTATGAACTAACGATATATTTTTATATAGAAGTGTTGTACAAACTGTTTAGGAATACATTTACCTCATAACAGTCAGCGGATGACTCATATCGTCAATTAAAATATCACTAATACAATTTGCATAAGAAATGAATTTTAAAGACTATCACTTAGTTATAGACTAAGCTTCCCTCACTCAGCTTGTCCATGTCAGCCTTTTAGTCCGGCTCATCCTCGTTAAGCCTTTGCTCCCTTTACTCCTCTACAACCTTTAATAGTTTATCGGAGAGAGTGTTTAATCCTGATGAGAAAACATAAAGAATGAGATTGTTGCAACAAGAGAGAGAATATATAGAGATAAAAAAATTATTTTCTTACAGAATAAATTCTTGCTTACAATCAATATTTAAATAAGAGAAGATTTAAGTCAACTTTGTGAGGTTGAGGTGACAGGTTTGAAGAATTCTCAACAACTCTTTCATTTCAAATTCAAACCATCTAGACTCCGTCCATGGGCTCCTATGCTTCATCAAGTCAAACTGGACGAGTTCACCTCATTACTTTTGACTTCCAAAGTAACTTAGGACTTCACACTTGTTCACTGATAGGCTTAAATTGAGCATTGATCAAACAATAGACTTATAGTTATTAGTTTAAGCTATGTACAATATATTAAAAGCAACAAATAACAGCAATAGTAAGTAGATAGGTTTGACAGAAAAGATGGAAACTAGGTTTAGGAATTTCATTCAGGTAATCAGAACAACAATTTATAGATGCTAAGGGTTTGATCCTAGAAATCGAATTCAATAAGTAGATATCAAGCTCTTGTTGTGAGTCAATCAGATGCCTAAATAACTAGATGCCAACTCTCGTTGCGGATCTAATAATTCTAGAGAAGCATTCATTTTCCAATTCGATTGGTTGACTAAATTTCATAAGCAAACTCTTGTAGCGCGTTCCAACAATAGCTCACCATGATTCAGCTTAAGTAATTGCCAACTCTCGCGCATGTCCCAATTAATCCTATGGTTAAGTATCTAGTTACTTACTCTAGACACAAGCAGTAAAAACAATCAACTTGAAGGATGCAATATAGTACCTTAGCAATTATATATCGAGATGTTCATCAAAACCTCAAAAAACCCTAACCCTAACAAGTAAACTATTCACACTTATTCAAGCAAGACACAATAAAAAATTAATGAATTGCAGAGAATAATAGAATTAGAAATTCTGAAGTTTCAATCAGATATCTGAATGATTCTTATTATAATATATATATATATATATGTCAAAATACAAGTTTAATTTATAGATACTTCTGGGAAAAACATGAAAATACGGAAATCTTGAGTGGGCTACGTGCAGCCGCTACGGTGTGGACCGACACTAATCCTTGGTGTCGATCGACACTTCCTCTGAATATCGACTCTGACTTCTCTGCTACATGATTTCTTCTCTTGATCTTTCAAATGTCTCCATGATCTCCACAATACTCAAAAACGTACCTAACCCAGTAAATAATCTAAAATAGTTTCTAAAAATAATATAAAGACTCTAAAGAGGACTTATACAATGGCCTAAAAAGGTGGTGAAAACTATGGTGTATCAACTCCCCACAGATTTATCATTTGTTTGCCCTCAAGTTAAACATATAATTAACATGTGGAAGAGGTTTGAAAACGCAGGAATTAACCTTTCTTTAGAACTACCACTTTCGCCTCAACAATATTGTAAGCCATATCAATTCAGTACTAACTTTAGAGGCACTTCCATGTACTTAACCTCAACTTAGCAATCATACAATTCCAGCCCACCGGTTACTAGATACCATTTGACATACCCTCTACTGACATTATTTTAGAAATAAATGTGCATACTTTATCTTAGAAATATCGATCAAAGGACAGATTTGTTCTTACCCCAACAAGTATCTGAACACCCACACAGTCTACTCTAATTCCTTTCCTCTTTCTTTCTCTTTTCTCTAAATCTTTTTCTCTCTCTTTTTTTATATTCTTCTTTTCTTTTTCAGCTCTGAAAGTATAGGCGAATAGTGGGGTCATGGAAAATGTTTCTACCCCTCACTTCCAACAATGTGTGATCATTTCTTTGAATTAGAATAGTGGGGTCATATGAAATTTTTTTATCCCTCTTCATCTCTGGAAATCATCTCAATATATTTTTTAGATGCCAATGAGAGGAGAGTGGGAAACTTAAAACACACATACTTTTACCTTACAAACCTGCATGATTAATCTTGCAGGATTAATCTGATCCAGTGTATGCCAAATCCCAAGACATGTGAATTGTGTTGATTAGGTTCGATGTCAGCTTCGGTTCCTTCAAAATTTATGACTAAGTGTTTATGTTATTAGCAGGTGACCCACTTTGGTGTTTCCGTTCAGTACACCATGCAGTCAATAACCTCAAAGAATAGTGCTAGAGATTGGTTAGGTAGTTTGATCTAAGGAAGAGATCATTATCTCATTTTGACTCTTTAAAATGACTCAACAAATGCTTAAAATAAAACACAATTTTAGTATACACCTTTCACATACTTAACAACATTGTCCCTATAGTTATACAGTCCAAGACTAGGAAGAAATGAATAAAAATGGAAAGATTAAACAAGGAAAAACGTGTATTACACAGGAAGGCATTTTTTATGGCAGTCAGTAAAAAATGTCTCTAGCAAGAGAGTACTTGAAGAGATTACAAAGAAGGTAGCTGACATCGGTGTGTTTACTGTTCTAGCAGAGTATAAATATCCTAAACAATTAACTATCATATTAACCTTTAATCTTAACACACAAAACAATATTCTTGCCAAGAGAGATAACATGAAGTACTTTGGGATCGAATCCATAAAGAACAATGACACACAATAGATTTCTATTCCTAAAGGTTAAACTAGGTGACTATATATATATTGGTAACAAGTAATCAATCTAAGGAAATTTTCCTTATTAGAGAGTGTAGATGCAATATGGAAATATTCTAATCATGTAAATATGGAAATATGCTAATAATGTAAATATGAAAATATGCTACTAAACTAACTAGATGTAAATGTAAATATGCTAGATTTAGGGTTTCAGGCAAGTGGATTATAGACGATAGAAGCTAAGGGTAGTAATCATAGAACTCGATATCTAATGTAAAAAACGACCAGCTCTCACTGCGAGTCTAATATATTGACTAAATCCAATGTCTAAGCTCTCGCTTGTTGACACGAATGACCGTCGATCGATGGCAATGATCTTGCGTCGATCGACGGTTTCTTGAGTCAAGCTTTATGACCTAATTCGATATCTTCACTAAATTAACTAAATCAACTCTCATTTGTTTCTAGCAACCTAGCTCAACATGATTAATTCTGGTAGTAGACCATGCTCTCTCTTGCGTCTAACTATCCTATGATCAGGGTTCTAGTTAGCTACTCTAGAACAAAGCAATAAACACAATTCAAATGATAGATCTAATAATAACCCTAACTGTGACACCCTCAATCTGGTCTAAGTACAAGTTTACTCGACCGGTCGTGCAACAATCAAACAAGAACATGCACAACCAATCACTAGCAACTTAAACCAAAACGAGAAGCCACAATTATATAATATTCTTTCAAAAGCATCTTACAAAATATTAATGATTAACCTCGAGGTTTTCGGTCAACAAAATTTATACATAGGATATATCAAAACTACTTTGCAAGGATAATAAAACTACCGCTGCTAATGTTGTTCCTTCCCGTCCTAGAGTAAAGTCTCCCGCCTACTGGTTACCTGCATCACAAATGAGTCATGGTAACTAGTTTACTCAGTGAGTCTAATCTCGCACCGACAACACATATTAATAGTATCCCGAGCAATCGACACCATTTGAATGCAGAGGAAATATATTCCTTAATTATTGTATATATATAAGGCCTATCATTCCATCGATGTGAATCATATCTTAAACATCACCTCCATGTTACCTGCCATTCACTCATATATATATATATATATATATATGCTAAACCCGGAAAACCACCAAGGCTAACCGAGCCTAGCAGGAAAATAAATATAACCATCCTCTACATCATATATTCCAAGATCGAACATCTAATGCTACATGCAGCTATACGGTCTCCAGGGTGCGACCCCATCATCGTGTCTTCGTGATCTTGTTCCATATCGCAGGACCAATTCACGGTAATGTAGGAAATTTAGGAAGAGTGAGTATACAATAAGACTTCACATGATTCATAATTTTATATTTATATAATAGTACTTGAGAACAAGTACTAAGGCTCAGGATAAACCTTAAATAATAATTCATAATATTTCTTAAGTTTTTATAATAAGTAGACACTTCACAGTTTAACATAGTTCAAGATACTTACTTATCTATCAACCTTAATCATTTATTTTACTCAAGCAACACTAATTCATAGCTCGTCAGTCATCTATCTAGACTCACCTTTGATTATATGAGAGTGGCTAACCAAGACTAGACTCAAGCTCAAGCTAAACGTTCTCCAATTGCTGATAACTCCCAAAGCAGAATGAGGACAAGGCATGATTCGGTTGGTCCTGCCACTGACCTCGACCATCTGAACCAATAGCAGACCGGTTGCAGCAAAGGTTAATCAATATGGTTCAAGAAGAAAATCAACTCAGCTCAGATAGTTTGGTATAGACCATGATCAGTACGGTTAAGCTTAGCTAAGATTAGTTTGGTTCAATGATAAATCCTTTCAGCTAAGTTGTTAGATGCTAGGCGACCATGAACTGAAATAATATCAATCCACATAGAACTTAAGAAATTAATCAAGACAGGAAGCTTAACAGATCAGGCCACTGGTTCCAAACAAAACTTCTCTGAACTAGTAGCTAAGGCTTACCGATTCCTGAAGCTTTAAGATGAACTTGGTTGATATAAACTTCAAGCTTAACAAACATCTAACCCGATCAGTTAAAGATATCCATGGTATGATCAAGATCAGAAACAGAACAACTCTTTAGGGTCGCTTTACATGGACTGAAGCTTAATTAAAACTGATCTCATCAAACCCATAAACTCTTACCGATTCAAATCAACAACTTTCTGAACTTAGCTGGTACACCACTTACAGTTAAGCCACGCCTAACCTGATCATTACCATATCAATCCAAGGAAAGATTCATTCAGAAAAAATCTCAAGTGTAGCTAAACCAACAGAACTGCTCACAGAAAACTGATCCACACACATCTTACCAATAAAAATCAAAGGCTGAAGAACATGGTGATTCTCAACTTCAGGATGCCAAAAATTCACCTCTCAAAAACACCAAAACTCACTGGTTAAATTCAGAAAAGGGTGAGAAAGGGTCATCCAAGCTCACTTCTCTTCTCTGAATTTTCTCTGATTTTGTCTCATGAATTTTTCCTCACAGATTTTTCTCTCTTGCTTTCTCTCTTTCTCTCTGAATTTTTCTGTCTTGTTTCTGAGATGAATGAGCTCGACAAGAAAGAATGCAAGGTAATAAATTACATGGAAAACAGCAAGAGAAGACTCAGCAAGAAAGGACAAAAGTTTCAGTTCAGAATAAGACATGTGGTGAGATGAATAACACTTTCCATCCCATGAAGTAAGGTCATTTCCTTCCCATGAAGAAACTCCAGCAGCTTGTGCATCTCACATGAATTTTAATGTAGCAAGCAGGCAGGAAGGTTCAAGTGAAGGAAGAAAGCAGGCTAGAAGGTGCAAGGCACGTGACGGTTCAAGAACAATTTTATGAGTTTTGTTCGATATTATTCGGACAGTTTTGAACTAAATGTTTCCCATCCTTTGAATCTCGTCATTTTTGCGACTATGCTCTTCCAGCTTAATAAAACTCAACTATAGTAGTTAAAATCTACCAGAAATCTCAATGGGAGGCCTTTCGACCACACGACAGTCCCGTCAAGACATTAATTCACCGGGTCGATTTTAATTTTAAATCTAATCGTAAAATCTCCAAACTGATCTTACTAAATTTCTCGGAAAAAATTATATCTGCTCGTGAGGGTTATTACATTCTTCCCCGCTGAAAAGAATTCGTCCCCGAATTCTCAAAGCATAGGTTTACACACTTTACTGGACAATGGAGTCTCTAAACCTATACTCATCTGCTTGCGTCAAAATAACTGATGGTTGGTCCACAAATATTGGAACTTACAAAATTTACAGATTCTCCAATCTTTTGATATGGTGCTCACCTATCGGCAAAGGATCTTTAGGAAAGGCTAAATTGAGTTGCCAGTTTTCGTTTTCAGTAGTACTATTGAAACCGATATAAGCTTACGCAACATCGCCTCACATATTTTCAAGGGTATGTCTGAAAGAAGCTCTGGTCAATCGATAACCTTTCCAACTCTGATAAACTCACTACTCGGTACAGATCAACATAACAGATCACAAATGTTCCCTAACTCTTACAAACAATCCTTTCTTTTCTGAGCAAACACATTCAAGGTAAACAATTATTTACAGCACATAACTCTCATATACTGCGGTCTACATATTTCTTTATACAGCCTTGAGTCTCTGAATACCATCACTTTTGAAACTTTTCTATCTGCCTTTCTCTCATATCAACAACATGCAAATGTGGCATATTAGGTGATGTGCAATACGTGAAAGTAACATCTCGGGTGTGGTCAATGTTAACTTGATTAACCGTGCAACAATCAAACAAAAACAAGCACGATCAATCACGCTAACATAATTTAGACCAAGGGTGCTACTCTCAAATACACACACTCACCCATTCCAAGAATTATCTTCCTTACAATCTTCAGTAAATTTATGATCTATCTGAGGCCCTCTTCATAAACTTCTGAACAACTCCTATCTGTCTAATGTTCCCCATAATCACGTATGGTCCTATGGCTTTCTGATTTCCTTCTTCAAACCAACAACTGAGGATCCAAAAGGTTTGTTTATACCACGTTTGATTCACTAATTGAGTACTCTTGTACGGCGACTCCAGACATTTTGTATTGATACATCCTCTAATATCTTAGCAACCTTGGCATTTCCATTTGCCTTATGGTCATACCTTTTCTTTCATTCATCAATCTCCCTCGAGGTTCACTTAACATCTCTTTTCTAATCATCATACTTAACTTCAGGTAGGACTTGTGTTCCTTCTCCTACATCTCCTCTTACTGAATTTGTACATGGCACAATTCTCATCTTATTCTCTGAAATTCTCTTCATTAACTCCCTTACATATTTTCCTTAAGTTCTCATTCTTCAGTTTAGTTCCTCAGATATAAAAGACTAAGCCATCTTGAGTACTACTTGCAACCTTGAAGACTCTTCACTCTCTCCTTATAATGGCAGCCAAATTCTTCTTCATGATTCTTGAGATCTTTCTCAATATCGACACGAAATTTCCTCTCCTCTACGCATAAACAACTGCATTTGCTTTTCGTAGGCTTCTTTGATCATTGAACACTTGCATCCTTTCTCCATACTAAAATGTTTGCGAAATTTGATCTGCAACAAAACTACAACCAACTCCAGCTGGTGCATCCGATATTTTACCTTATCGTTATTTATCTCATCCGATATTTTACCTTATCGTTATTTATCTCTCTTGATGCATAGACGATTACCCTATCGTCTTTCATCAGCATTCACCTAAGCCAACACAAGATACGTCCATGCAATAGTATATGGCTGGTTATGCTCATGCAAATCTAAGATATGTGTACACGTAGAGACTTCCTCTAGCTGATTGCTTACTTCATCAATCCTTTTACTCCATTCCAAGGTAACACCATTTTCAGTCGATCAGCTCAGCAGTTGATATGTTTTCTAACTGTTGAACAACCTTCTGGTGGTAACTGGCCAACCCAAAGAACTTTGAATCTCAATAACAGAGATTGGACACGACCATTCTGCAATAGTAGCGCTCTTTTCAAAGTATGCATAAACTCTTTTTTTTTTCTAACACTCACTGTCTTAGAAATCTAACTTCCAATTACCGGCAGCAACATTTACTTAATCTTGAATCGTCCATCGAACGTCCTTGAAATAAAACGGCACCTTGCGACCGATCGTAACCACTCTTCAATTCTAGAACTTGATACTTAACCCTGATAGTCACGTCCTTGAATTAACTATAGTCAAACATAACCGCAAACTCTAGTTCTTCTTCTTTACCACAGACATGGGTACACTCCATGGCAAAGAACTAAATCGAAAGAAATCTTTCTCCAAATAAATCTTCTATCTTCTACTTTGCTTGATTAGAACCACTTGCGCAGATATCTAGACTATTGCAGAGAATCCAAGTTCAGGATGAATACTAAATAGGTTACTTTATATGTTGACAATCCTTCTAGCTCCTTAAACATATCTTCAAATTCTCTGATTACTAGACTTTTCTCTATGCTCCGCTCCTTTTTATCTTCAACGTTCGCAATGCTCAAGATTATAGAATACGCCTCTTCACCTTTTCCCAAAAGGTTTTTAACTATCATAGACTGATACAAGCAATAAGCCAACGCTTGGTAGAATACCATTGTAGGCCAACGGGACTGGTCTTCTTCCAAAGACTTCTTTCCTCAACAACATCCTAATTGAGCTCGGTAACTAGATAGCCAATCTCACTCTAGATAGAAACAAACGCTCTAATGGAAGTACTAAGGAATGGGGATTGCATACGAAGGCATACCATACTTCTAAATGGTAGCCAATACTTCCACGAATAAGAACGGTATACTTGAATTCACCAAAGTGAATCCCCCTAAAACAATGACACTACCTGGGAACTACATTTATGTGTTGTTCCCGAATCGAACACAATACGGGCGGAAAATTCCGTCCATAGAAAAGGTCTCTTACAACACCTTGATCACAATTCCATTTATTTATTCAATTATTCATAGTTTTTTTCCTTTTAAATTAAAACAACACACAATGGGATAAGAAGCAAACTTGTGATTGGACCTTTTAGGTTTTTTCACGGTCCAGACAACTAAAAAGTGTAGGCTCTACCCAAATAGCCAGACACTTGGTTAGGGACTAATTGTAAGGAAGAGCGAACAAGTCCAGCAACTGGTACCCTAGGTATATAGGTAAAAGGGAATCGGGTAACATCATGGACAAGGGTAGAATAACATCCTTACTCTTTAGAGGAACAACCAAAGTGGGAAGGACATAAACGATCCAGGATTTATCTACTTGAACAATCATGACCATCCTGTTCTCAATAGCCACAAACATAACAACTCAGGGTCCTCGGTCTTGATCGGATGAAAAGTACAACCAAAATAATCTCCGTCGACTTTCTTGATTCCTTACCTGAAACTAACCTTCGATCTGAACCTGATAGCCTTTAGACGGACTAAATGGCACAAAGAATCTTCCTTTGCAGTAACAGCCTTCTTAACATACACATCATACTATATTGTCTCCTCAAAGCTCTTAAGCACTTCAATCTTTAGTTATTCCAATTGTTTGGGATAAGTCCCCAAAGAACGTCCTTATGATCTTTGGCTCATCCTCCAAACCAAAATGGGTGAATCAGATTCACTCGAACTCAACCTTCTGGCGGAAACATCTCACTGTGCTAACTCCATAAGTGGAATCTCCAATCGGTCTAATGCTTTGTGTAGAATCACTCCCATCTTGAACTCTTAAGAGAAATCTGTCTAACTTGGACTAACATTCCCAAAATAATGCTTGACGCTTAACAACTAACTCATTGCATCCTTATGTATCCTTCCATATCCTTCTTGCAATCCTCGAAACAATGGCCCATGTCAGTCATCTGCTCCCAATGTTGCATTTGAAATCTTCCTCAATCCAAAGTCTCCATCGAATTGTTTAGTTCTTCCTCAGTATCTTGTGGTCCTAACTTCTTTATCCTTTTGACAAGCTTGAAGATTTTTTTGTTGAAGGGGAATGGTGTTGGTGCGTCCATCGTCTTGTACAATACTCAAACTATCTCCTCCACCAATGCTAATCTAGAAACAAATGATGAATCAATCATGCTTGTACGGCTATGGTTCTTGCACATCTCAGCATAAGATGGATAAACTTGAGCAAACGGGAACAACATATGAATCTGGGTGATCATGTGCAGTGAAATCTCCAAAAATGGATCATCACAAACAACATCCACTTTGACATCGATAACACATAGGTCCATATATGTATTTGATGTGTCGAATCTGTCCCGTATATCTCTCCAAAGAATCGGTATCCACACTAGAACTTGAAAGCAAGGTAGGAAAGGATGACGATACTGACTCTGAGCATGATGGAAATGAACTGAAGCATGACGGTAACAATTCTGAGCATGAAAATAACAATCTCGTGAAGAACGGTAGGAAACTTGAGCATAACGATAAAAAAATCGGTAAGTACGCTGCACCCCAGCGAGCTTGTCATGGTGCATCTGCTATGAAAGATAACTGTAAGGTAACTACCCATGACTATCTATCCTAAGATGAAGGAACCAACCAGCCAATCCTAGTTATCCTTGCGACTCATTTTGACTCGAAAAACATTTGAAACAGGTCCCATTAAAGCATTATATAACCATGCTCTGATACCACCTTTGTGGTACCCCCGATCTGGTCTAAGTACAAGTTGACTCGACCGGTCGTGCAACAATAAAAAAAAACATGCACAACCAATCACTAGTAACTTAAACCAAAACGAGAAGCCACAATGTGTACTTAAATGATTAACCCGAATTTCCCGGTATAGATCCAGGTACCTTAGGCCAATCGCCTAAGTACACATATCATATTAGGTACAACCCGAGGCTTTTCAACCCGACTGAGTAATACCAAATAGTTAGTTCGTCCGGACAAGGATAAATATCATATGGAACTCGTACTTAATGAAACATTCTTTAATAAATTATATAATATTCTTTCAAAAGCATCTTACAAAATATTAATGATTAACCTCGAGGTTTTCGGTCAACAAAATTTATACATAGGATATATCAAAACTACTCTGCAAGGATAATAAAGCTACCGCTGGCTAATGCTGTTCCTTCCCATCCAAGAGTAAAGTCTCCCGCCTACTGGTTACCTGCATCACAAATGAGTCATGAGTAACTAGTTTACTTAGTGAGTCCAATCCCGCACCCCCAACACATATTAATAGTATCCCGAGCAATCGATACCATTTGAATGCAGAGGAAATATATTCCTTAATTATTGTATATATATAAGGCCTATCATTCCATCGATGTGAATCATATCTTAAACATCACATCCATGTTACCCGCCATTCACTCACATATATATATATATATATATATGCTAAACCTGGAAAACCACCAAGGCTAACCGAGCCTAGCGAAAAATAAATATAACCATCCTCTCCATCAGATATTCCAAGATCGAACATCTAATGCTGCATGCAGTTACACGGTCTCCAGGGTGCGACCCCCTCATCGTGTCTTTGTGACCTTGTTCCATATCGCAGGACCAATTCAGTGTAATGCGGGAACTTTAGGGAGAGTGAGTATACAATAAGAATTCACATGATTCATAATTTTATATTTATATACTAGTACTTGAGAACAAGTACTAAGGCTCGGGATAAACCTCAAATAATAATTCATAATATTTCTTAAGTTTTTATAATTAGTAAACACTTCACAGTTCTTATAATAATGTGAATATAATGCACATATTAAATATTGGGTCTCCAATACAAATCTCCCTAAGGAGTTATGAATCTTCTCCCTAAATAAATCCTTAAACTATGGTGAGGTGGTGCACACTTAGCCAGGCCCTTCTAGCACTTGTATTTGCACCAAGCACACTTACTCTGGCGCAATACATAAAGTATAAATATAAAACCCTAAAGTCTAGGTAAAAACTCATCCAAGGGTAATCTTGTAATCTTGTGTCATGTCTCTAACTTGGGTTTGCAAGTCGTCTGTCTGCGAATTGAAAATCGAGATGGCAGATGTGCAACATCGGTTGATCTTAGTCATGTAACATCGGTCAACGCCAACGTTGTATCGTCGATCGATGGTAATCTTGTACTTCGACTCTCTCAATTATCAGCTACGAATTATTTTCCTCTAAATGCTCCAAAAGCTTCAAGTATATCCATATATCTCCAAAATGTACCTAGACCTGTAAAAACCTCAATAAATAGCCTAGACACACATAACAGACCCTAAAGAGAGCATATAACATGGTCAAAAACTTGTAATAAATAGGCTATATCAACTCCCCCATACTTAACCTTTTGCTTGTCCTCAAGAAAACAAGCCTGTGAAAGATGTTTTGAAAAGCGAAGACTCACATATTGTCTAAGTATAACTATCACCTTACTTTATTGTAACCACATCCTGTCAAGTCAATCACAGAGAAACTTTATATACCCTATCCTAGTATAGCAACCAAATCCATTCTACCAACAACTTGGCAAATACTAGTCTTACTCGCTCCTCTACTGATTTCATTTCTTTGCATAAAATAAAAGTGCAGGCTTTACCTTGGGAGTATCGATCAAGGGACACATGGACTCTTACCTCTACAAGTATCTGAACACATAGACAACCTTCTCTGATTCCTTTACTCTCTCTCTTCTCACTTCTTCTCAGTCAATGTCTTCCTTCTTTTTGAGGGTATCATTTTATTTTTTAATTGACTGAGATATTTAGATATGCTTCCATGACTCAAACCCTAATGGGTGTTGCCACCAGATCATGTTCACTTCTTTTTGACTTTTATATCTCTTTCTAGGATCATATGAATCAAGCTTTAATGTTTGTAGCCACCAAATCTTGTTCGACTCCTTTTTTTTTATCTGAAGGGGAGAGAGAGAAGAATCAGAAGCACACAGACTTTTACCGTCCAGACTTGTAGTTGGAGTCCGATCCAATGTATACCAAATCCCAAAGCAAGCAAAAAAACGTCAGGATTAGTGTTGGAAATCAGCTTTGGTTCCTCCAAACTTTCTAAGCAAGTGTGTTATAGTGGCAGGATTATCCACTTTGGTGTCTAGTAATCTCTGCAAATAACCTTTTAAGGATGGTGCTTATAGCATGGTTAGTCAATAATAAATCTAGATCATAGTCTCCTTCTTGACTCAATAAAACTTTTTGAAAAACTTATATATATATATATAAATAACACTAAGAAAGAATCAAATAGCATTAGCGAACCTCCTCCATACTTAAATTACATTGTCCCCAGTGTAATCCAACTCGGATTGGTTAGAAAAATTAAATCATAAGTAAATAGCTGAAGTAGAAAACTCGCTACCTCTCTCTGTAAGAGAGCATCGATCGATGGCCGGTTAATCATGTCGATCGATGCTAAACCTGTAACTTCCTATTTCTTCTAAAACTCAAAATAAAACACAATATCAGTAATACCTCCCCCAGACATAAACAACACTATTTACTGGTGTTATACAATCTGATATTGAATAAGAAATAAATCATAACCACCAAATTTAACAAGGAAAAATGATATACATGTTCGCTGATGGTGACTGTCGATTGGCACAGTTAAGTGCCTATTGATCGATTTGATGGTTACTCCATCGATCGGCAGTGATCAAGTGTCGGTCGATCCTCTATGCAGACTATTGTCCTCATTTTTTTTTTTGAAAACATGCAATAATAAAATAAAATTCAAATTTAGACTAATATAATCAAAAATTAAAAAAAACTTACTAAACAGTGGGTTGCCTCCACTCAGCGCTTGGTTAGAGTCTTAAGCTCAACGTTGTGAACGTTCTGACTAGAAAGGAGGTTGATCAACACTTGGAAAAGAAGTGTCTACATCTTCTTTGCTCTTCTGAAACCATGTACCAATGAAGTTTCTGACTGCCTCATTTCCTCTGATTTTCTCGTTCTTTATGATTACCTTAGTAACCTCCAATGACTGCATTTTTATTTGTATATTCTCAATACTGCGCTGGAGCATTCTAAGTCTGGCAGGTGTAGTTTCCGATATCTCCTCCAATTTATGAGAAATATCTTCCTTCATCAGGCTCTGAGAAAAAACAATTTTATGGAACCTATCTTTTAAGTATGTTTTGTTGCGGACTTCTGTCTGTCGAACTCAGCTCGATCGATGGCAAGGTGTTGCTGTCGATCGATGTCACTCTATCCGGTCTACTCACATGCTGTCTCTGAACAGTATCCATCTCTAGCTTCATCTCATCCATGCGTGTAGTCAAATTGGTGAGGCATTAATCAATAGGATAGTAGACATCATCAAGCCTCATGTAGAAATCATCCAGTGACATCTCTTGAGCTTTGTGATCTCATGCACAATATCATCAATCTCTGCTCTGCTGTATATCTCTTGCTTCTGCTCCTCGTTGTCGATCGATGCAGGTACCTGTGCGTCGATTGATGGTTGTTGCGGTTGTCCAAAAAAATTTCCTGATCGTTCAGCCATTACAAGGGCAACTGCTACATCTTTCTTAGGTAGAGTGAGGATTCTCCCATAAAACCTCGTGCACGTCCTTCTACATCTCTGAAAATTCCAAACTCATCGGGTCTGAGATAACCAGCTTCTCTTTCTTCTGGTCCAAGTGAATGGTCTGGTTTACGTTAGATGTCGTTTGATGGCGAAGATAGGCTGATTGTTGATGATGGATTGCCTACTCTCGCGTCCATTACCTAGCCATCTTCTTTCTCTGTGTAATCTGAAGCATATTCTTGGTAAGCTTTGCCATATCCTTGGCATGCCCAGTTGGTGTCGATCGATGGTATATGGTTACCGTCGATCGATGCTCGATAATCAGATCAGTGCCCAAAAAGGTTTCCAACTCCATTTTCCATTGCAAGTATATCTGCTACATCCTCCTTCGTGACGATTAGAATTTTTCCATCCATAGGTCTTGCGTGACCGGTTATTTAGATTGTTTAAGATAGATTCCAGGTTTTAACCAAGCTCTCGCTTGCCCTATAGAACCCTAATTTCTAAGGTTGAGGTGATCAAATTTAACTTAGCATTAAGAGTAACTTAAACAAAGAACCAAGAAGATTACCCTAACAATTCTACAATATCAGCAATACATTCTTACCATTGAATAACCCTAAATCTAACAATGAACTACTCAGACATAGCAATAAAGAACATGAATAAACTGCATAGAATAAATTGGGTAAAAAGATAAGGAGTTCAAGATCTTCTCTGTAATGATGATCAGATCTCTCTCTCCAATAGATGTAGCAAGGTATTCCAACTCTTAATTCTAAAACTCTTGTGTAACTTAGAAGACCACTCTTTCTTACGTCTTCTAGTAAGAGGTAAAGACCACTCTTTCTTACGTCTTCTAGGCTTTGGTCAATGACTTTTCTTCCAAATTATGGAAATTTTGGGTAAAACTTGTAATTTTTCAATACTTCACCAATCTCTCTGCTGACTTGTTTGTCAATGGACGCACAGTGTGTGACGTCGATCGATGGTTCACTCACATAACTGGATCCGACTCTGAGTTTCTGGCTGAGCATACAAAATGCTCCAAAATAGCCCAAAAGCTCCAATTGCTTCCAATGAGTACCTAGACCTGTAAATACTCTAAAACAATACCAAATGCATACAAAAGACTCTACAAATACTCATATATCATAGGTAGAATAGATAAAATCAATGGCATATCAACTCCCCAAACTTAACCTTTTGCTTGTGTTCAAGCAAACAAAGTCTGTAAAAGAGGTTTTAAAAAGCGGAGACTCATATAATGTCTAAGTATAACTGTCACCTTACTTTGTTGCAACCACATCCTATCAAGTCAATCACAGAGAAAATTTATATACCATATCCTAGTATATAAACCAAATCCATTCTACCAACAACTTAGTGAATACTAGTCTGACTCACCCCTCTACTGATTTCATTTCTTTGCATAAAATAAAAGTGCATGCTTTACCTTGGGAGTATCGATCAAAGAAAACATGGATTCTTACCTCTGCAATTCTGGACAACCAGGCATTAAGTCCTCTCTGATTCATTATTCCCTCTTTTCCCTATTCTCTGAATCTTTTTAGATCTCAAACTCAATGGACAGTGATGCTGATAAAGTTCATCTTTCCATCTCATTTTCGATTTTTTTTAAAAAATCTTGAATAACAAAGTTAGAGGCGAATAGTGGGGTCATCAGTAATGTACCTATCCCTCGCTTCCAACAACGTGTGATCGTTCCTCCGAATTAGAATAATGGGGTCATCGGTAATGTACCTACCCCTCTGCATCTCCGGAAGTCATCTCAATCTTTTAAGATATTAAATAGATGCTGAAGAGAGTCAGAGTTAAGAACCAGAGGTGCAATGACTTGTACCTACAGACTTGCAAAAGGAATCCAATCCAGTGTATACCAAGCCCCAAAGCAAGAAAATAATGTCAGGATTAGTGTTGGAAATCAGCTTTGGTTCCTTCAAATTTCTAAGCAACTGTGATATAGTGACAGGATGATCAACTTTGGTATCGCTAGTAATTTCTGCAAACAACCTTCTAATAGTGGTGCTAAAGAGTGGTTATTCAATAATAAATCTTGATCATGGTGTTCCTCTTGACTCAATAAAAACTTATATGATTATAGAAATACAATTCAAAAATAAATAAATAGCATTAGTGAACCTCCCCTAGACATAACTTATACTGTCCCCAGTGTGCCAGTGTAATCTGTCCTGGATTGGTTTAGGAAAAAATAAATCATAAGGAAACAATGTTAGAGAAAGTCGAATATACCAAACTCCGAAAGGAGTATCGATCGATGGTCATAGGTGAGTGTCGACCAATGGTAAACCATCACCGTCGATCGATGGTAAACTGATGGTGGATTCAATCTGTCTACTGTACCTTTCTTGTTAATTCGCCATCGATTGATAGCAGCACCTTATCATCGATTGATGGCAGCACCTTATCATCGATCGATGCTATGCCAACAGACTGAAATCGTGTGTGCCTACTCTCCAATCTGATCATCTCTCTTTGAGTTAACTCTGTTAGATACTCAAATACACATCAAGACATCCAAACAGCAATAAATAATTGAGTCTAAATACAAACGCAACAAGAAAAATAAAATAAGTACAAGTGTAATTCTGAAAATAAAATAAGAACGATGGAGTATCAAAGGGACTACTCCTCTTCTGAGGTATCCATAGCGGGATGCTGAGGCTGGGGTGCTTCTACCGGTGGCGATATCGCTCTGGTCCTGGGACGGCTGAAACACTGGCACCGAGACATCGTCTCCACTCTGGCCGATATCGCTCGAAATGCGTTCACTACGACTCGCTGGAAAACACCATGGTTGTGAATTGGGATCTCTGGGATCTGAGGGAAAGCTGGAAGAGATGGAGGTGGCTGTGCTGGCTCGTCTCCTGCTGCTGCTGCTACCGGATTGGCTGGTCTGAGGCCTCCCCTACGGCGTATTCTGAGAGGTGCTGTGTGATGATGCTGCTCAGCTGGTCGGAAGGCGAGGCGCTCGGAATCATCAGCAAAGCCACCTTACGTGCTGGAAACTGTATCATCCTAGGCCCATCGTCATCCACAAAAGACCAATAGCGCCCCTCCTTCAGCCACTGAGTCCTCGTCAAGTGACCCTCTTCCATGTACTGCAACTCCCTCTTCACTGAGGCTCCCTCGAAGCTGATGCCAAGAAATCTGAATAGAGGTGTCAAGAGGCTCCCGATCGTCTCCTTCTTCGGACCAGAACCCTGGAAGGGTTTGTCCTTAAGGGTCGCCAAGTTCTCAGCAAAGATAGCCCTCAAGTTCACCCGCTGATCACTCACTGGTGGGGGAATACCTCTTCGTCGAGCCCAACCAATCCTCTGACGGAATAGTATAGCAGTGTCAGCTCCAGAAACCTGACCTTGTTGGGTTCCATCTTGCATAACAGAGTGTTGGCAAGGACCTTCAGGAAGTAGCGCAGGGTGGGGTGATGGACGTCCGTCTGAGTAGCCGAGCCAGAGT
This sequence comes from Moricandia moricandioides, assembly GCA_905132885.1. Classification (NCBI taxonomy): domain Eukaryota; kingdom Viridiplantae; phylum Streptophyta; class Magnoliopsida; order Brassicales; family Brassicaceae; genus Moricandia; species Moricandia moricandioides. The sequence continues at coordinate 53,946 of CAJHQQ010000236.1, forward strand.
CAAAGTGGCCTGTTGCGATGAGGCCTCAGAAGGTAGGCTGACCAGGGAAAGGAGCGAATGTGTAGGCACGAGTAACAAAGTCAAACCCGTAGATCTCACAGAGCTGCGGGATGGGGATCCGGTACCTGATGCCTCCGATGAGAAAAGTCAAGGTAGCCTCATTCGCCACCTTTAACCGAGGACTCTTTTGGAACACCTGAGTCGTAGCGATGCACAGTCGGACCAGGTCAGGATAGAGAGAATATGGCTTGGTAGCCATGGTGCCCAGTCTTAGCTCTTCCACCATCTGTCTAAAGTCTGCGTAGAGCCCCAGTTTCTTTAAAGTGCGTCTGTCGACGAACTTGGTGAGCTCTATGGCAACACTTTTCCAAACGTTGTAGTAGAGACTGTCCGAATTTTCCAACTACTCGCTCACAGGACGATGGCTGCATTCCCTCGATGCCATAACTTTTCGAGGGCTGGGGTAGCCCTCGGATGTCACAAGTATGTCCTCTTCCTCCTTTGGCCAAGGGTCTTGACATGGAGGACCCCGTGGTGGAGCACTGGAGCTACCAGTCTCGTATTGTGCTTTTGTTCGACTCTCGTCCATCTGCATGTAATATATAAAGCCATGAATCAGAATCGATGTCGAGATAAAAAGAACAACCTTCGATCGATGGTACCTCATGGGGATCGATCGACAACACCTCATGGCCATCGATCGACGGTGCCTCATGGGCATTGATCGACGGTTCATCGCGGACCATGGGTTACGAAATCCAAAGGAACAAACTCAAATTGTGCAATCGTATGTAAAAATGATAGATAGTTCCTAATCTCTTACTACATTTCCCTAAAACATTCTAAATTCCGAGCTAACCACAAAAGATTCAATTTTTCTTCAAACCCTAAAAATTTCCCTAAATAAGATATTTAGAGAACATACCTTGATGATTGAGTGACTTAGTGAACTAGACAGGTAGAAAGGTGAAAATTAAGTGATATAGGCTCAAAAACAAGAAAAATCGGCCAAAATTTGAGAGAGAAATCAAGGGTTTACTCGTTATATGTTTTTGGGGTTTGGAGAAAAGCGATTTATGAATTGGGGTCCTGTCGAGTTAACCTACTCAACACTCGACCGTCGATCGACAATCCTATATGGGCGACGGTCGATGGTTTGTTCGGTGACTCCACTTCCACTTAAGAAATTCGTAAATGCATAAATAATTGATAAATAATTAGTATATATTTGTTGTTAATTAATTAATTATTGTTATATATATAATAATAATTATATATATATATTAACATTAAATTAGTGGGTTACCTCCCATTCAACGCTTATTTAAAGTCGTTAGCATGACAAAAAATGGGTTTATCATTCCAGGTTATGCAACTCTAAACACATGGTCTGAGTATGCAAAATTTCAGGTTTAGCCGAGTAATGTTTCACTCTCTGTCCATTCACCATGAAGTCCGCTCCTTTAGGATTAAACAGGATAAATTTCCCGTAGGGCGTAACTTCTTTAATGGTGAAGGGTCCATACCAACGAGAGCGTAGTTGTCTGAGAAATAAAGTCAACGGAGAGTTGTACAGGAGTACTTGATCGTTCGGTTTGAAATGCAGTGAAATAATTTTCTTGTCGTGATAGGCTTTCGTTCTCTCCTTGTACAATTTCGATTTCTCGTCGGCGTGATACCTAATTTCCTCTAGCTCATTTAGTTGAATTAATCTCTTTTTTACTGTGGGATTAGCATCAAAGTTTATCTTTTTTATGGTCCATTCTGCTTTATGCGCTAGTTCTACAGAGAGATGACATACTTTTCCATAGATTAGGGTGGAACGGGGTAGTTCCCAATTGTATATTAAACTATGTTTGGCATGCCCAAAGTGCATCATCTAACTTCAAAGACCAAGGTTTACGAGTTGATCCTACTACTTTTCTATGATTTCTTTGATTTGACGGTTGGATACTTCTACTTGTTCGCTGGTCTGAGGATGATAAGGTGTAGCTACCTGATGGTGAACTCCATGTTTCTTGAGTTGTTTTTCAAACACTTAGTTTATGAAGTGGGTACCTCCATCGCTTATTACGATTCACAGAACTCTAAATCTTGGAAATATAATACTCTTAAAGAGTTTGACGACTACAGCAGCGTTGTTTTTTCGGATTTGCTATCGCTTCCACCAATTTTGATACATAGTCTACAGCGACCAGTATGTATTTATTTCAGTGCGAAGAAGGTAAAGGGCCCATGAAATCGATGACCTAGCAATCAAACACTTCAACTTCAAGTATGAAATTCTGTTCCATTTTGTTTCTCTTGCTGATTTTTCCTCTTCTTTGGCAGGGGTTGCATTTCGTTACATAGGCTTGAGCATCTCGAAACATAGTTGGCCACCAAAAGCCTGCTTGTAGGATTTTTGATACTGTCTTAAAACTAGCAAAACGTCCGGCGTAATCGGATCCATGACAATGATACAAAATTTCTAGAGTTTTTCTTTCAGCAACACATCGTCTCTATATGCCGTCTGAACAATGTTTGTAAAGATAAGGTTCATCCCAGTAATATCTCCCGATTTCTCTCAAAATTTAATTTTTATGATATCCTTTGAAGAGTTTGGGTTGTACTTTGGCCGCAAGATAGTTTACTATATCTGCATACCAAGGTCTATCATTGGTGTTCAGTGCACACACCCCGACTTAAACTTCTACCTCCGGTAGAGTCATTATTTGGGATCGAAGGTTACAAGTGACATTGATATCTATCAGAATGATTATTTCATCGTCTTTCTCAAATGCATTGTCGGTCGACAGTGTATGGACAACATCGATAGATGCTTTACAGCTATAATCGTTCGATGGGCTTAGCATGTTGTCGATCGATTCCAGTTCATGTGACGAACTGATTCTACTAACGGAAGTTGAATATGTTAAGTAGACATTTTATGTAGGTAAGAAATCATCTAGAGGGATGTCTTTATCAATTCTTATTCGTGACAAGTGATCTGCGACTCTGTTTTCTACTCCTTTCTTATCTTTGACTTCTATGTCGAATTCTTGGAGAAGTACAATCCATCGTAGAAGTCTCGGCTTAGCGTCCTTTTATTCATTAAGTATCGCAATGCATCGTGGTCGGTGTGAACTACTACTTTTGAACCGACTAAATAGGATCGTAATTTCTCGAACGCGAATACCACAACCAATAAATCTTTTTCTGTTGTCGCATAATTGTGTAGTGCATCGTCTAGAGTTCTACTGGCGTAGTATATAGCATGCAACTTTTTGTCTTTCTCTTGCCCAGGTACTGCGCCTACAACAAAATCGTTGGCGTCGCACATAATTTTGAATGGTAGATCCCAATATGGTGCTTGGAAAATAGGGGCGGATATGAGCGCTGATTTAATTTCTTTAAAGGCGTCGAGACATTTACGTGTAAAATTGAATTTCACCTCTTTGCACATGAGTGCAGTAAGCAGACTAGTAATTTTGCTAAAATCTTTTATGAGTCGCCTATTGAATCCAGCATGTCCTAGAAAACTTCTAACGTCTTTGTCATTAGTGGGTGGTCGCAGTTAAGTCATTACTTCAATCTTTGCCTTATCTATCTCAATTCCGGCTGCTGAGACTTTGTGTCCCAAGACAATTCCGCTGTTAACCATAAAATGTCATTTTCCCAGTTCAAAACAAGATTCTTCACATCTAGCTAGTACCTTACACAGGTTATCGAGACATGTTTCTAGGTTTGAACCATATACCGAGAATTCGTCCATGAAAACCTCCATGAAAACCTACATGAAGTCATCGATCATATCGGTGAATATCGACATCGTGCATCTTTGGAAAGTCGCAGGGGAGTTACAAAGTTCGAATGGCATCCTGCGATATGCGAATGTTCCATGGGGACAAGTAAAGGTGGTCTTTTCTTGATCGTCCGGATGTATGGGAATCTGGATAAATCCTGAATACCCGTCAAGAAAACAATAGTATTCGTGGCTTGCAAGCCTTTCTAACATCTGATCGATAAAGGGTAAAGGGAAATGATCTTTTTGTGTGGCAGTATTTAGTTTCCTGTAATCGATACACATTATGTGTCCGCTGACAGTTCTAGTAGGGATCAATTCATCTTTTCATTCTTTTCCACGGTAATTTCTCCTTACTTTGGGACAATATGAACCGGACTGACTCAGTTGCTGTCTGAGACCCGACAGATAGCACCTGCTTCTAGAAGTTTCATGATTTCCTTCTTAACTACTTCCTTCATGTTGGGGTTCAATCTCCTCTGATGCTCGATGGATGATTTGGATTCATCACCAAGGTTATCCTATGCATGCATAAATCGGTAGAGATTCCCGGGATGTCATCTAATGAATATCCGAGAGCCTTGCGGTGCTTCCAAAGTTTATTCACCAACAATGCTTGCTTTTCACTACTCAAGTTTACATTTATGATGACATGATAAGAGTATTCGTAAAGAAAAGCATATTTAAGACTGGATGGAAGTGGCTTAAACTCGATTTTAGGTGCTTTTTCTTTGCTCCAGTCATCGGCCATAGTTCGTTGTCGATCGACGGTGATATCGGGATGTCCATCACGGGGGTCGATTGATCAAATTCTTCAAGATCGACATTAAGAATTTCTTCTGTGGCATCCATTAACCTTGTATACTCTCTAGTGCGATCTTCTAACACAGAGATGTCGCCTTTAGGAGATCTGATTGCTCTCTCTAGAAGTTTGTTTGAGCACATATCTATGAATGATTCTTCTGCTAGGTCGGAAAGGTAATCGATATGGTAGGTTTGACTGTCGATCAAAGGTTGTTTTATTATCTTTTCCATGTCAAAGATCATCGTTATCTTCCCGATGTTTAGGCATATACGTCCTTCTCTGACATCAATGATCGCCCCGGCAGTAGCCAGGAAAGGTCTTCCTAAGATAATAAGGTTCCGAGTTTCTCGCTCATATTTAAGAACTATGAAATCTGCAGGTATATCGTAGTTATGAATGTGTACGGGCACGTCCTCAAGTACACTTTCCAGAATTCTAGTGGATCTATCAGCTAAAACGAGAGTGACCCTGGTAGGTTGAAACTGTGTTAGCCCGAGGGTGACTGCAACCGAATAAGGCATCATGTTTACACTAGAGCCTAAATCGCCGAGGGATATTTAAAACGTCTCATCTCACCAATAGTGCAGTCTAGAACAAAACAACCGGGATCAGGGATTTTGATTGTAGTTTTGTCCTTGAATATTTTTACTCACTTCTTCGGATGCCATCATGCAGTGTTCTAGTTTGCGGAATCGTCGCGATGGCACATCTTTCACGAACTGCTTAATGGTAGACGAGATGTGATTGTCATCGCTTAGCGGCATCTCAATGTTTACTTTGTCAAACGCTTTCTTGCATATTGTTTTTTGTAGCATCTTGTTCCTCTTCTTAGTGTTTTTTTTTGGAGGAAAGGGGGTTTCGATTGGTAGGCCTTTGTCCCAACCGGTTTGGCTGGTTCTGGGTCAGAGTGTCGATCAATTATAGGTCCGAAGTGTCGTTCGAGCTCTATAAGGAGTGTCAATCGATGTTTCCTACGTCTGTGTTCTTTCCTTTGGGTTCAATAATTAATTCCTAAAGGTCGTCAGTTTTGTCTAATACTTCTGTTTTAGGAGGGATTTCGGGATCTTTCTCGTCAATTTTGAGCGGGATGGGGTGCGATTTTTCTTTTTCATCTGTTGTGATTTTTTCGAATTCATCAATGGTGATGCTCTATTTAACGCCTGGGGTGAATTGTCTACCGCTTCTTAAAGCTATGACATTGCAATGGCTCCTGGGGTTAGCATATTTTTTACCATATAAAAATCCGTCCTCTCTCTTGATGGACATAGTGTTACTCGCAACTTGATTGTCGATCCTCTTAATGTGTTCGCTCTAAGTTGGAAGAAACAGCATCGTGATATAGCCTATTTATTACTAGTTTTAGACCATGCTATAGACTGTATTCAGGGTCTGTTATGTGTGTCTAGGCTATGTTTTGAGGTCTCTACAGGTATACTTACGTTTTAGAGATATATTGAGATACTTGGAGCTTTTGGAGAATTTAGAGGAGAATAATACGTAGCTGATCATTGAAGAGAGTCGAAGTACGAGATTACCATCGATCGATAATACAATGTTGGCGTCGACCGATGTTACATGACCAAGATCGATAGATTTTGCACATCTGCCATCGATCAATGTCCAGTTTGCAGACAATCGACTTTCAAGCCCAAGTTAGAGACGTGACACAAGATTACAAGATTACCCTTGGACGAATTTTGACTTAGACTTTAGGGTTTTATATTTATACTTTATGTATTGCACAAAAGAAAGTTTGCTGGTGTGTTTGGTGTGTGCTAGGTATTGCACCAGATTTATTTAGGGAGAAGATTCATAACTCCTAAGGGAGATTTGTATTGGAACCCCAATATTTTATTCAGATTATTATTCCTACTTTAATTATGTCTAAGTAGTTATCCACTAGATTTAGGGTTTATTAATGGTACTGATGGATTAGTCCAACAATAGAATTGTTAGGGTCATTATTAGATCTACTAATAGAATTTTGTTTTTTGCTTATGTTCTAGAGTAGCTAACTGGAACCACGATAATAGGATAGTTAGGCGCAAGCGAGAGCAAGGTCTACTACTGGAATCTATTCTGTTGAGCTAGGTTGCTAGAAACAAACGAGAGTTGATTTAGTTAATCTAGTGAACTAATAGAATTAGGTCATAACACTTGACTCAAGAAACCATTGATCGACGCACGATTATTGCCATCGATCGACGACCATTTGTGTCAACAAGCGAGAGCTGAGACATTGGACTTAGTCAATAGATTAGACGCACATGCGAGAGCTGGTGTCTTTTACATTAGATTTCGAGTTCCATTATTAAATACCTTTAACTTCTATCTACTATAATCCACTTTCCCGAAACCCTAAATCTAGTAAATTTCCATATTTGTATTAGTAGCATATTTCCATATTTGCATTATTAGCTTATTTCCATATTGGCGTTACTAGCATATTTCCATATTTGAATTATTAGCATATTTCCATATTGCATCTATACCTTCTAATAAGAAATATTTCTTTGACCTGGTTACTTGCTACTAATATATATATTTACCTGGCTTAGTCTTTAGAAATAAAAAGTCTATTGTGTGCCATTGTTCTCTGTGGATTCGATCCTTAAGTACTACACCTGACCTCTCTTTACAAGAGTATTATTATTTTGTGTGTTAGGATTAAGGGTTAATTTGAGAATTGTGTGTTAGGATATTTATAACCTATTAGAACATAAAAACACACCCACGTCAAATTTGGCGCCATTGCCGGGGAACATTGATCGCCATTAGATTTATTTTTTTAAGACTTAGTCTAGGTTATTTACTTTCAAAGTTACTGATTTTTCTTTTTCTTTGTTTTTCAGGTTCATGCAAAAGAGTATCAGGAGCAACAAAGGACAAGACTTACTGTTCTCTGACCCACAGCAAGTCGAACGCACGATCCACAAAGAAAGACGACAAGCATCGATCGACGGCATACCTTCAGCATCGACCGACACTTCTTTACGGATAGCATCGACCGGCATCAGAACTCATCCATCGACCGATATCAGATCTCTAGCATCGACCGATATTGATCATATAGCATCGATCTACAGCACCTCATCCACATCGATCGACGACGCAGACGAGTTCAGATGGTTGCACCTATAATTGTGGTTTAGAATGAGAATGGAGACTTTCATGACCTCAACGGTCATCTGCGTAATGCAGCAGGTCAAAGGATAGACAATTAAGGGACTATTATCCTTGATGCAGAAGCAGAAGAAGACGCTGCAATAGCTCAACCAGAAGGTAGTGCCCAAGCTGCCAGAAGTACAGAAAATTCAAAGCCAACTAGGATACCATGGATCGAATTTATGTTTGATAAGACACTGAGGGAACAGCAGAAGATGATTGTGAATTTCAAAAACGAGTTAGATTTCATGTACCTACATCTAAACACAAAAATCAAAGATATCAGCATCCGTGTGGAAAAGTTGGAAAATCAGATGACGCATAAGAATGAAAACCTTACGAGATACGAAGTTATGGTCAAAAAAGGGGATGAGACTGGGAAAATTATCACGTCAATGCTGTGATTGATGATGATTTTTGGGTAGAAGTCAAGAAAGAGAAGCCACAGAAGGAAGGAAATCCGAGTATGTTAATAAGCCCACAAAAGAATCGATCGACACAAGTTACTACAAATCGATCGACGGTTCCTGTTAACTCAACAAAATTGGGGATAGCTTCCCGCGTCGTCCGACGCAGAGGCCACACAATCGATCGATGGTATCTAGTGACAAAACGAGTTGATCGACCAAAGGTCATGAATACGACAACTCCAGAGCAGAAGAGGGGTTCGTCAGGGTTTATAATAGTCGATAAAGCTTCCAAGGATCGTACTAGGAGACAGCCAAGAAACATTCTAAAGAAGAAAAGTGATCCTGGGATGTTTGTGGTGCCATGTCTGATCAAAAACCATGAATTTCCCAATGCCCTATGCGACACTGGATCGTCAGTGAGCATCATGCCCAGAGCTATAGCAGAGAAGTTAAACCTCCAAATAGAGACTTCCAATGATAAGACTTGATCACTGCCGATCGACGGAGTAAGCAACGCATCGATCGATAGGAACTTAATTGTGTCGATCGACGGTCACCATCAGCGAGAAGGTATATCGTTTTTCCTTGTTAAAATTGGTTCTTATGATTTATTTCTTCTTCAATCTCAGATTGTATAACACGGGTGATAGTGTTGTTTAAGTCTGGGGGGAGGTATTACTGATATTGTGTTTTATTTTGAGTTTTATAAGAAATAGGAACTCACAGGTTTAGCGTCGATCAACACCCGTAACCGACCATCGATCGACGCTCTCTTACAGAGATAGGTAGCGAGTTTTATACTTAAGTTAATTACTTATGATCTAATTTTTCTAACCAATCCGGGGCGGATTACACTGGGGACAGTGTAATTTAAATCTGGGGGGAGGTTCGCTAGTGCTATTTTATTGTTTTTGAGTGTTATTTATGTCTATATAATTTTTCAAAAAATTTTATTGAGTAAAGAAAAAGACAATGATCTAGATTTATTATTGACTAACCATTATATAAGCACCATTCTTAGAAGGTTATTTGGAGAGATTACTAGAGATACCAAAATGGATCATCCTGCCACTATATCAGACTTACTTAGAAAGTTTGGAGGAACCGAAGCTGATTTCCAACACTAATCCTGACATTATTTGCTTGCTTTGTGATTTGGTATACATTGGATCAGATTCCTTCTGCAAGTCTGGAAGGTAAAAGTCTGTGTACTTCAGATTCCCCTCTCTCTCCCCTCCAGATTTAAAAAGGAGTCGAACAGGATTTGATGGCTACAACCATTAAAGCTTGATTCATATGATCCTAGAAAGAGATAAAAAGGTCAAAAAGAAGTGAACAGGATCTGGTGGCAAAAACAATTAGGGCTTGATTCATGAAAGCCTATCCAAATATCTCAGTCAATTAAAAAAATAAAATGATACCCTCAAAAGAAGGGATTCATTCACTAAGAAGAAGTGAGAAGAGAGAGACGAAAGGAATAAGAGAAGGTTGCCCGTGTGTTCAGATATTTGCACAGGTAACAGCCCATGTGTCCCTCGATCGATACTCCCAAGGTAAAGCCTGCACTTTTATTTTATGCAAAGAAATGAAATCAGTAGAGGAGCGAGTAAGACTAGTATTTGCCAAGTTGTTGGTAGAATGGATTTGGTTGCTATACTAGGATAGGGTATATAAAGTTTCTCTGTGATTGACTTGATAGGATGTGGTTGCAATAAAGTAAGGTGTCAGTTATTCTTATACAATATGTGAGTCTTCTCTTTTCAAAATATCTTTCACATGCTTGTTTGCTTGAGAACAAGCAAAAGGTTAAGTCTGGGGGAGTTGATATAGCCTATTTATTACCAGTTTTAGACCATGTTATAGACACTATTAAGGGTTTGTTATGTGTGTCTAGGCTATTTTTTGAGGTCTTTAAAGGTCCAAGTATGTTTTGGAGATATATGAAGATACTTGGAGCTTTTGGAGAATTTAGAGGAGAATAATCCGTAGCTGATCATTGAAGAGAGCCGAAGTACGAGATTACCATCGATCGACGATACAACATAGGCGCCGACTGATGTTACATGAACACAATCAATCGATGTTGCACATCTGCCATCGATCAATGTCCAGTTCGCTGATAGCCGACTTTCAAGCCGAAGTTAGAGACATAACACAAGATTACAAGATTACCTTTGGACGAGTTTTGACCTAGACTTTAGGGTTTTATATTTATACTTTATGTATTGTACCAAAGAAAGTGTGATGGTGTGTGCCAGGTATTGCACCATATTTATTTAGGGAGAAGATTCGTAGCTCCTAAGGGAGATTTGTATTGAAACCCCAATATTTTATCTATGCCTTTTATTCGATTATTATTCCTACTTTAATTATGTCTAAGTAGTTATCAACTATATTTAGGGTTTATTAATGGTACTGATGGATTAGCCAAACAATAAAATTGTTAGTGTCATTATTAGATCTATTAATAGAATTGTTTTTATTGCTTATGTCTAGAGTAGATATGATAGTTATGCGCTAGCAAGAGCATGGTCTACTACCAGAATCTATTCTATTGAGTTAGGTTGCTAGAAACAAACGAGAGTTGATTTAGTTAATCTAGTGAACTTAACGAATTAGGTCATAACGCTTGACTCAAGAAACCATTGATCGACGCAGGATCATTGCCATCGATTGACTGTCACTCCGTGTCAACAAGCGAGAGTTGAGACATTGGACTTAGTCAGTAGATTAGACGCGCATACGAGAGCTGGTGTCTTTGACATTAGATTTCGAGTTCCATGATTAAATACCCTTTACTTCTATCTACTATAATCTACTTGCCTGAAACCCTAAATCTAGTATATTTCTATATTTGAATTATTAGCATATTTCCATATTTGTATTATTAGCATATTTCCATATTTGCATTACTAGCATATTACCATATTTGCATTACTAGCATATTTCCATATTTGCATTATTAGCATATTTCCATATTGCATCTATACCTTCTAATAAGGAATATTTCCTTGACCTTCTTACTTGCTACTAATATATATAGTTACCTAGCTTAGTCATTAGAAATAAGAAGTCTATTGTGTACCATTGTTCTCTGTGGATTCAATCCCTAAGTACTACAATTGATCTCTCTTGAAAAGAGTATTATTATTTTGTGTGTTAGGATTAAGGGTTAATTTGACAGTTGTTTGTTTAGGATATTTATACCCTATTAGAACATAAAAACACACCCACGTCACATCGTCCTCACCATAATATTGAGAAAAGCCATGTCCGTCCAGAAGGGTCGCAACTGCTGCCAGAGTTTTTGTAACTCGGATCGAGTGCTTCTCCTCCGCGAACTTTGGTGGTTCCTTTTTTGGTGTCTCTTTTTGAAAGCTCTACCTAAAGCTATGTTATCAATAACACGTTTAGCACTTGCAGGGCTTCGGGTGCCGAAGTTCCCCTCATTGGCTGTATCAAGGATGGTTTGATATTCTAGGATTAGTCCTCTATAGAAAGTGTTGATAAGTTGGGGTTCTGAGAATCCATGGTGCATGCACGAAAGCTGGTAGTTGTTGAACCTCGTCCAGACGTTTTTAACAGATTTTCTGCTACCTTGAATGAATATGGATATTTCTCTCCTTGTTTCCTAGTATCTCTCCTTATAAAAGAAGTGATTGATGAAAGCGCTTCCAATGTCTTCCCAACAAGTCAGGGATCCTGGTGGCTGGTTCAGCCACCTCATGGCGTCACCTTCTAGGAAAAAGGAAAAAGTTTGCAGCGATTGAAATATTCGTTCAGCATGTCTTCTAGCATCTCGATGTGATCGTTCGGGTGTTCGGTAGGAAAACCACTGAATTGATTTTTGCTCGTCATAATTAGGAAGTCGATATCAAGCTCAGAGCTTCCTGTGTGGTGATCAGATAATCGAACGGCTGACCTATTGGAATAGGTCTTGCTGGAGTTTAGGTATTAGAGCATTTGCAATTCATGCTTTATTTCGTTCTTTGAAGATATAGTGATTTGATTGGGGATTGCAGCCCCCTGATAATTAATTTGTTGGCTTGCTTCGTTGCTTTTATTGTTCGTTTGTTCTATCAAGACTACTTTCTTATTATCAGAATCAGAAAAGGCGTACTTACCTGCTTCCGGATGATCGACATTGATCAATGTCAATGGAAGGGTGTCGCCCGACAGTAGTGGACCAGCGTTGATCGATTCCGGATGAGCTCCGTTGATCGATCCTTGTCGTCCTGAATCCATATTCTCTCCTTTAAGTACCTGCATCATGAGGTTTAGGGAAAGAATAAATTAGCAGACAATAAAGTAATATCAAGACAATATTCTAAATGAAATCTAATGGCAATTGACAAGGTGTGTTTATTGTTATAACAAGGTATAAATATCCTAAACAATTAACTGTCAAATTAACCCTTAATTTTAACACACAAAACAATATTCTTATTTCTAAGGACTAAGCTAGGTAGATATATATATCAGTTGTAATTGATCAATTTTAAGAAATATTCCTTATCAAGAAGGTGTAGATGCAATATGAAAATATGCTAATAATGTAAATATGGAAATATGCTACTAAGCTAACTAGAAATGTAAATGTGCTAGACCTAGGGATTCAAGCTAAACGGATTATAGGGAATAGGAGGCACTTAAATCTAAATATTCAAGAACTAAAATATTAACTATTCTGACCCTTTTAACTCTAACTCTCGTATGTGAGAAAAATGAAAGACCATCGATCGACGGCTAAGGCCTGATGTCGATCGGCGGTCAAATCAAAAGGAAGTTTGAGCGAGATTTGATATGTTCACTAAGCTAACTAGAACAGATCTCGCATGCGCTTAACAACCTAGTTCAATGGAGTCTATTCTGGCACAGAACCTACTCTCGTAGTCGTCCATTTCCTACTTTCGAGATTCTAGTTAGCTACTCTAGAATGCAAGCATTAAGCACAACTCAATTGATGGATATTAACTTTAACCTCGTGATCCTAATTTTGGGCTAATTCAAGATTGCTATCATTCAACCCTAAATCTAGTTGATAACTACTCAGACATAATTATAGTAAGAATTATAATCTAAATATAATGCATAGATAAAATATTGGGTTCCAGTACAAATCTCCTTAAGGAGTTATGAATCTTCTCCTCTAAAACTCTAAAATTATAGTATAATACTAGTGAACCCCCTGCATACCTCTCCACGGTGTAATACATAAAGTATAAATATAAAACCCTAAACTTTAGGTCAAAACTCGTCCAGGAGTAATCTTGTAATCTTGTGTCTTGTCTCTAACTTCGGCTTTGGATCAGCTGTCTGCGAATTGGTCATCGATTGATGTCAAGTGTTCAACATCGATCGATCTTGATCTTGTACCATTGGTCGATGACAAGGTTGTGTCGTCGATCGACGACATCTTGTGCTTCGACTCTCTCAATGATCAGCTACGTATTATTCTCTTCTAAATGCTCCAAAAACTCTAAGTATCTCCATAAATCTGTTAAACGCACCTTGACCTCTAAAGACCTCAAAACATAGTCTAGACACACATGATAGTCCCCAAATAGAGCCTATAACCTGGTCTAAAACTGGTAATAAATTGGCTATATCTACTCCCCCAGACTTAACATTTTGCTTGTCCTCAAGCAAACAAGTCTGCGAAAGAGGTTTTGAAAAGCAAAGACTCACATAATGTCTAAGTGTAACTGTCACCCTAATTTGTTGCAATCACATCCTATCAAGTCAATCACAAAGAAACTTTACAAAACCTTATCCTAGTATTGCAACCAAATCCCTTCTACCAACAACTTAGTGAATACTAGTCTGACTCGCCCCTCTACTAATTTCATTTATTTGCATAAAATAAAAGTCCAGGCTTTACCTTGGGAGTATCGATCAAAGGATATATGGACTCTTACCCGTGCAAGTATCTGAACACACAAGTAGTCTTCTCTGTTTCCTTTCCTCTCTCTCTTCTCACTTCTTCTCCGTCCAAATCTCCCTTCTTTTGAGGGTATCATTTTATTTTTTTAATTGAATGAGGTATTTGGACATGTTTTCCATGAATCAAGCCCTAATGGTTTTTGCCACCAGATCTTGTTCACTTCTTTTTGACCTTTATCTCTTTCTTGAATCATATGAATAAAGCTTTAATGGTTGTAGCCACCAAATTCTTTTTGACTCCTTTTATAATTTGAAGGGGAGATAGAGGGGAATCAAAAGCACACTGACTTTCACCTTGCAGACTTACAGAAGGAATCTGATCCAATGTATACCAAATCCCAAAGGAAGCAGATAATGTCAGGATTAGTGTTGGAAATCAGCTTCGGTTCCTTCAAACTTTCTAGGCAAGTATGATATAGCGGTAGGAGGAGCCACTTTGGTATCTCTAGTAATCTCTGCAAACAACCTTCTAAGAATGGTGCTAAAATGTGGTTAGTCAATAATAAATATTCATCATGGTCCCCTTCTTCACTCAGTAAATATTCATCATGGTCCCCTTCTTCACTCAGTAATATATATATATATAGTAAATAAGACTAGAAAACATATCAAATATCATTAGCGAACCTCGCCCAGACTTAATTGTTATTGTCCCCAGTGTAATCCGCCCCGTATTGGTTAGAAAAATCAAACCATAAGCAAATAGTATAAGTAGAAAACTTGATACCTCTCTTTGTAAGAGAGCGTCGATCGATGGTAGGCTGGTTTGGTCGATCAATGGTTGCGATCGATTGTCGACTGATGGTGCCTCTATGGTGTCGATCTATGGTGGAATCAAATAGTTTGTAAAAAAAATAAAACTTGAAATAAATAGTAGTATAAGTAAAAACTAAATAAAACTTACTAAACATTGGGTCGTCTCCCACTCAGCGCTTGGCTATAGTCTTAAGCTCGACGTTTTGAACTCTCTGATTAGAATGGAGGTGGATCGACACTTGGAAAAAAAGTGTCTAAATCTTATTTGCTCTTCTGTAACCATGTACTAACGAAGCTTATCATTGCCTCATCTTCTCTGGCTTTCTCATTCTTCATGACCTCCTTAGCAACCTTTACTGAATGCATTCTCCTTTGTGGATTCTCAATACTGCTGTAGTTTCTGATATATCCTCCACTTGTTGAGAGATATCTTCTTTTATCAGGCTTTGAGAAAAGGTAATCTCATCGAACCTTTCTTCTAATTGTTTTTCTTCTGCAGACTCTTGTCTGTCAAACTCAGTATAGATCGATGGCATGATGCTTCTGTCGATCAATGTCACTCTGTTTTCTCCAATCGCACGCTGCCTTCGAACAGTATCCAAATCTGGCTTCATCTCATCCATGCGTGTAGTCAAACCGGTGAGGCACTTGTCTATAGGATAATAGACATCATCAAAATTCTTGTAAAAATCATCCAGTGACATCTCTTGAGCTATATAGATCTCATGCACAATCTCCTCAATCTCTCTTCTGTTGTATATCTCTTGCTTCTTCATAGACATAGTGATATTTGCTGCATGTTTTGGTAAACATATGTAGCTCAGCTCAAACATAGTAGCTCTTTCTAGAATTGCAATGATACCTTCTTCTTGCACATTCACAACTATTCTATTTGTAGCTCGTGCATTGCCGTTCTCATCTCTGTAGATGCCATACTCATCTTTCTTTTCCTAATGGAAAATTCTTCTGCCATTAGCATCATATGCTCTCTGTCCATTCTCTACGCGACCATCTATCAATAGTGGGTTTGTCCAATCGACTGATTGTGGACTTCCTAAATCAAAAGGATTAGATGTACAAAGCTTGTTCACCCCTGGAATGGTGTCGATCAATGTATGGCTTCTGGCATCGATCGATTTTCGATGTTTGGGGGTGTATAGATCATTCTAGATTGGCATGTTCTTTTCTTCCTCGCTGTCGATCGATGGTCGTACTCGAGCGTGCATTGATGCTTGTTGTCCAAATAACGTTCCTAATTCAATAGCCATGACAAGGGCATCTGCCACATCCTCCTTTGGTGAGTGAATAATTCTTCCATAAAGATCTCGTGCACGTCATTCTGTGTCTCTGAAAATTCCAAACTCATATGGTATGAGATAACCATTATCTGCATCTTCTGTTCTTGGCTCTTGTTCGGGGATGCGTTTAATGTTGTTCGATGGCCAATATATGCCGTCGATCGATGCTCTATTATCCACTTTTGCATTCATTACCCAGCCAGCTTCTTCCAGTGCTAGGATGCGGTACTCAGTCAGCTCTTCGTCCTTGTAATCTGCATCGTATTCTTCGTAAGATTCACTGTATCCTTGGAATTCCTGGTGGGTGTCGATCGATGGTGTATGGTGACCGCTGATTGATGCTTGAGTATCAGAATGTTGGCCGAAAAGATTCCCAACTCCATTAGCCATCACAAGTATATCTACCACATTTCCAACGTGACATGTCGAATTCTGCCATCCAGAGCTCGTGTGTGACCATCTGGATCTCTCATAATAACGAACTCATCTGGATTTTTCATGGAAGTCTACTGGGACTATGGTGTTGTTCATCTGCATTGGAACATATTTTACCATCCCTCCTTAGTTTACTCCTGAGTAGTCTACAAATGTGAAAGAATCTTTGGAGGGTTCCACTCTCATATTCAGCTCCTCTGCCATAGATTTTGGCATAATGCTCACTGATGATCCAGTATCACAGAGGGCATTTGGATATTCATGGCCTTTGATAAAGCATTGAATCACGAACTTTCCAGGATCACTTTTATTTTCCAGACAAGTCCTCTGCTTCATCTTCTCTTTGAGGTGATTGAATATTATCTCTATATCATCATATGTCTCCCTTGTTTCCCTTAAAAACATCCACAGTCTATAAGTATAATAAGCTTCATCAAAAGAAATATCTAGACGAATTTTAAGAACTCTTTTAGCTAAGTTATCCAACTCCTTTTTATTGGCTACTCTGCGTTGATGTTTGGGGATCTTTTGCCTCCTCTTTGAGTGTCCCTCATCATCTCTATCAAGATCCATAGCTTCAAATGTGTCTGTATTCTGTGATTTAAATGTCACAGTTGGACGCATAATTAGACTTGCATTGAGGTTTTGCAGTCGAACTGGTTTCCTCATTTGTCGATCGATGTTGAGGTTGCACTGTCGATTGATGCGTTGGTCACACCGTCGATCGCCGTTATGAGTTATGTGTCGATCGATGTTAGTCGATTCACACGAAGCCACTGATTTTGTAGGCTTCACCGTCGATCAATGGTCACTGCTTGGTGCCGATTGATGCGGATGAGATATGCCGAGTGGCACAAAATTTTCCATACGTAAATCGCTGTCTTGGAGCCTCTATATCTTAACTTCCAGCCAAAATCATCATCAATCAATTTATTGACGTGGTGCTTCTGTCAAGCCTATATTTTCTCTTTAATCAAGCTCTCATGCCTCCTAATGGTCTCACTTGTTTGCATCACTTGCTTCTCCAATTTCTTCACATGGGTATTGAGGTTGAGGTACAAACCATCTATCTTTCCATTGAAACCCACAGTCATCTTCTTCTGTCCCTCTAAAACTTTGTCAACCATTGCTTCAATCGTGTTTTCCTGAGCTTCTGGAGAAGGATTCTGGTAGTAGGAAGATCCATAAGTCATGTTGTTGTTGAAGGGACTTCACTATGAACTCTGATTAAAGTTACTCCTTTGACCATTCCCTGGATTGCCTTTTCTCTTGAAATTGTTTCCTTCGATGTAGTTCACATCCTCCTCTTCAATCTCATCTTCTCCAGACTCTGTTGTTTCTACTTCTGCAAAAGTAACCTGCTTGTTGAGAAATTTCTGAACACTATCCAGTTTTGCCTTGACTTCTTCAATCTGCTCCTTACTCATAGCTGGGGTTGATTTCCTCCTTTCAAAATCTGTGTTCTTGGTACTGTTGCCTGATGCCAGATTCTCAACCAATCTAGTAGCTTCTTCAGGGCTCCTGGTGCTGAAATTCCCTTCACTAGCAGTGTTCAAAGCCATCTGATACTGCAATCCAATACCCCTGAAGAAAGTGATAAGAAGCTGCACTTCGTTGAATCTGTGATGTGGACAGTCTCCCTAGTATGACTTGAATATGATCCATGAGTTTCTAAAAGACTCAGAAGGTTCTTGTGAAAAAGTAGCAATCATGATCCTCAAATCTTCTCCTCTTGCGTCATTAAAAAAGTTACGCAAGAAAGCGTTCTTGATGTGAGTCCAGGATGTCAGAGATTCTGGTGGTAGCTGCTTAAGCCAATATGAAGCTTCTCCAGCAAGTAAG
This sequence comes from Moricandia moricandioides, assembly GCA_905132885.1. Classification (NCBI taxonomy): domain Eukaryota; kingdom Viridiplantae; phylum Streptophyta; class Magnoliopsida; order Brassicales; family Brassicaceae; genus Moricandia; species Moricandia moricandioides. Next base: position 72,384 of record CAJHQQ010000236.1, read on the forward strand.
TATTTGAAGAGCTTACAAAAAAGATAGTCCTAAGGGACTCCATTGGCTTTAATAGCAGTCACTAGATCCTCAAATTTCTCCAAATGATCCATAGGGTGCTCATGTCGCAATCCATGGTAAGGCTTCTAAGCTACAAGTTCGAAGAAATTGGGCTTGATTTCAAAATCATTTCTCTGAAAGTGTGGAGGACGAATGGCGGATCTATTGGTGTAGAACTTGTTTAGACGGTTGTAGTCAGCAATGTTCTCTAAGAAGCTTGGGCATTAGCTTCTTGTTGAGCTATTGCAGTGTCTGCTTCTGCATCAGGGATTACAACCCCCTAATCATCTATCTTTTGACCTGCTGCATTACACAGGTGACCGTTGATATCACACAAATCTCCATTCTCATTCTGAACCACTACAATAGGCACAACCATCTGAACTTGTCTACTGTCGTCGATCGATGCGGGTAACTGTTTGTCGATCAATACTATGTGGTCGACGTCGGTTGATGCTGAGTAGATACCGTCGATCGATGCTTGTCTTCTTTCTTTGCGGATCGTACGTTCGAGCTTATGCGGGTCTGAAAAAGTAGTTCTTGTCCTTTATTGCTCTTCGTACTCTATTGCATGTACCTGAAAAACAAAGAAAAGAAAATTTTAGTAACTTGTCAATGCTCCCCGGCAAACGGCGCCAAATTTGACAGGGTCAAATTAACCCTTAATCTTAACACAAAACAATACTCTTGCCAAGAGAGATAAGGTGTACTACTTAGGGATCGGATCCACAAAAAGCAAGGACACATAATAGATTTCTTATTTCTAAGGACTAAGCTAGGTAAATATATATATATATATCACTAGTAATGAATCAATTTAAGGAAATACTCCTTATCAAGTAGGTCTAGATGCAATATGGAAATATGCTAATAACGTAAATATAGAAATATGCTACTAAACTAACTAGATGCAAATGTAAATGTGCTAGACCTAGGTTTCAAGCTTAATAGATTATTGATGTTGGGTCTATTTTCACTTTCAAATTAACCTTATATTCCCACTTTACTCTCTCATTTAAGAGGTTCAGTGTAGTACTTAGGGCTCAAATCCAGAGAGACTCTAAGATTGCACAATAGACATATTGTTTTCGAATTAAAGATATATGAATTATGACAATAACAATAAAAGTGATTTTGAGATTGATTTGGTTTATAAATATTTAAATTTCGAGATTAGACTTAGGGGACATTCTTAAGTAGATTTAGATAACGCAAACTAATAGATTGCTAGGGTTTTATTAAGCATCGTTCTGAATTCAAACCTCAGGGTTTAGGAGATCACTCTCGCACATCTTGACTGAGCGTCGATCGATGCCAGTAATACGGCATCGATCGATGTTCATTCTAAACAGTACTGGTTTTGAGGTTTAATTAATTCGCTAAACTTCTAGTTCAACTCTCGTTGGTTACTAGTTATTTGGATTGTTTAAGATAGAACTGAGGTTATAACAAGGCTCTCGCTTGCGCTATAGAACCCTAATTTCTAAGATTGAGGTGATCAAATTCAACTTAGCATTGAGAGCAACTTAAACAAAGAACCAAGAAGATTACCCTAACAATTTCTATAAAATCAGCAATATATTACTACCATTGAATAACCCTAAATCTAACATGAATAAATTCTGAATAAATTGCATAGAATAAACTGAGTAAAAAGATAGGGAGTTCAAGATCTTCTCTGTAATGATTATCAGATATTTCTCTCCAATAGAAGTATAAATGTGTTCCAACTCTAAAAAGTCTGGTGTAACTTTTGCGGCTACTCAGCTTCTGGTCCTAATGGCTTCTTAGGGTTTTTTTAGCTTAGGGTGTAACAAAGATAGCAAACCCTAATAAATAGTCTAAATTTCGGCTAGGGACTTATCTTGCAATTAATGAAACTTCTGGGTAAAACTTGTAATATCTCCATATTTTGTCCGAATTCATCGTCGATCGTCGCACAGTGTGTGACGTCAAAACTGAGGCAAGAGGGAACTCAAAGGATGCAGTGCCAGTGTTAACGCGAATCATTAGACTCAGAGATGAAACCCTCACTGCCAATCTTGTTGACTTTGTATTTTTTTGGCTAAAATTGTCTTCTCCGCATTGTCGTAGTCGCAATTTAGTAGAAGGAGAGTACAATCAGACGAGTGTGGATTCTTCATCTTCCTTTGTTTCTGAAAAAAAACTGTTCTGGTATATCAACGCTTTATTTTGAGTTTTCCGGCCTGTAAGTTCAATCTGGACTGAAATATGTATATTTTATGGTTGATTTATGTATATTTTGTGGTGATTTTCTGTAGTTAACCGTTTCGATGGTTGATTTGTATTTTCTAATGTGGCTGAGTTAGTTTTCTATCGCGGTTGATTTATATACTAAATTGTGGCTGAGTTAGTTTTATGGTGCAGCTGAGTTAGTTTTCTATTGCGAGTGATTTAATATTATGTTTAGTTATATCACTCAAATTACCCTATGAGTAACTTTCTCTCTCAAATAAGAGATTCAGTTGTAGCACTTAGGGATCAAATTCATAGGGAGCATGGGAACACAATAGGCTAGATGTGTTATGATTGAGTCTGTCTTGACTTTAAGTCGGCCGTCTACTCACGCGGGTGCCGATTGATACCAAGAAGGTAGTGTCGATCGACACTTTTCCTAGATCTAGACTCTGACTTCTGATTCCTTCAACAGCTACGAGTTTCCTCATTATTAAGCTCCATAATGATCAATAATCTCGACATTGCTCTAAAACCTACTTGGACCTTAAGACACTCTAAAATAGACTCCAATCATATATTATACACTCTAAAAAGCACTTATACTATGGGTGAAAACTGGGTAAATCCATACCATATCAACTCCCCCAGACTTATCTGTTGCTTGCCCTCATGCAAAACATAGAACAATCATGTAAAGAGGTTTAAAAACACAGGGATTCACACAATTTTTAAACTTTACTACCTTCACCTTTAAAATGTTGCAAGCCACATTAAAATGGTACCAACTTGAAGGGCACTTCCATGTACTAGGCCTTGGCATAGCAACCAAACATTTCAGTCCACTACTTAGCTGATGCCGCCTGACTAACCCCTCTACTGACCTCATTTATGAAAATAAATGTGTAGGCTAAATCCTGGGAGTATCAACCAAGGACACATGGACTCTTACCCAAGAAAGTATCTGAACACATGTGTAGTCTTCTCTGATCCCTTTCCTCTCTCTCTTCTTTTTTTTGAATATATATATTTTTTTCTTTTTCTTTTCCTACCCCTCACATCCAACAGTGTGTGATCATTCCTTTCCAAATTGGAATAATGGGGTGATAGGAAATTCTCCTACCCCTATCTTTCAGGAAATCATCCCAATCTTTTCTTTTCCAGATACCGAAGATAGATGAGAGAAGAGAACCTGAAACACACTGACTTTACCTTCCATATTTGCGGAGGAATCCGATCTAGTGTATTAAGCTCCAAAACAAAGCAAGTTTAGTTGATTAAGGTTGGAAGTCAGCTTTGGTTCCCTCAAACATTCTTAGCTAGCATGGACGTTATTGGGAGGTAATCCAGTTTGGTGTTTCTATTTAGTACACTCTACAATAAATAGCCTCAAATAATGGTGCTAGAGAGTGGTTAAATAATAAGTAAAAATTAAAAAAGTTCATCATCCCTTCTTTTCTCTATAGAACTCTTTAAAAACATATAAATCTAAAGATCAAAATAAAACCTCGCCTAGACTTAAACAACATTGTCCCCAGTGTTATATAGTTTTAGATTGGTGGGAAACAAATCATAAGGACGAAATCTAACAAGGAAGAAACAATATACCTGCTCGCTGACTGTGAGTGTCGATCCACACTGTTAAGTGGTGATCTCTTGATGCTCGTGATGCTTTGTCGATCGACATTGATCAAGTTTCGGTCGATGCTTGCTACATACTCGTCTTTTTGGGTCCTTTTTTTTTCTTTTTTTACCTGAAATATAATAAACACGAAAAATCAGTTAAAATGAAACTTAAAACTAATGAAACTTACTAAATGGGTTACCTCCCATCAAGCGCTTGTTTATAGTCTTTAGCTTGATGTTTTGGTTGTTTTTGGGAAGTATGGAGGTAATGGAACACTTGTTGGAAAACAAGTATCCACATCATCTCTGCTCATCTTGAACCAGGTTTCTACAAAGCTATTAATGGATTCTTCTCCTCTGGTTCAGTGCTCTTGATGTGTCTAAATGATCTCATGTGTTTAATCCACTTTAAGCTACAGCTCTTCCATACACTTACTTAACCATCCTATACTGTTATTTATAGGGAAGTAGATTGCATCAGTCTTCCTGTATAAATCATTAAACATCCTCTCATGAGTTCTGTTAGTGTCAGCTATCGTCTCTTCAACTTAATATGTCAAGTAGATCTCAGGTGCTTGCCGACATGGTTGTGTAAGGTGGGGTCCATGCAGCTGGACATCCATCATACTCTGGTAGATTCAAATAACAGCCTCCTTTACAATCTGCCATCTCAAGTATTTCTCTCATATCCTCTTTTAAAACATTGATGATCCTTCCATCCTCTGTCTGTGCCTTGCTCTCTTTATTTTTGTAGACTCCATGCTCATTCGGTTTTACTACACGGACTTTTCTCTTAGGTAGAATGGCGGCCTCAATCAAGAAAGTATTTAGGAATTCTAGAGATGCAGGGGTGTCGATCGATGTTGGTGGCTCGGTGTCGCTCGACGCCGTGCTGTCATCTTTGTACTATACGCCAGAATCAGAATAGCAAACTGTCATGAATCCTGGATCATTTCCTATCTCAATATAGGGTGTGTCTCCCTTGACCACTTGAACATGGTCACAGAAATCACTCTCACTGATGAGTGAGAGATACATTCTGTTTGTCTTCATATCACAAACAGCTCCTACGGTTTCCATGAATGCACTCAAAAGTCATAAAGAAAAATTCCAATCTATCTAAATATCCATAACATGAAAATACACTATAATTAAGGCATTGCTGATTTTTACCTGAATGTTTCTCACAATCCATCCTGAATTAACCTTGGAGAAATCCACAAATGTAAATAAATCGCTAGAATGTTCAATCATAAGAATCCGCTGCTCAGCTATCACTCTGGGCATAATACTGAATGAAGAACCTGTGTCGCAGAGTGCATTAGGGTAGCTGTGACCTCCAATCATGCAAGGAACTACAAAATTCCCAGGGTCACTCTTCTTCTTTAATGTTATCCTCTGTTTCATCTTCTCTGATATGATGAAACATACGCTCAATGTCCTCTTCTTTCTCTCTAATATCTCTGTAAAACATACAGAGTATATGGATTCAGTAAGAATCATCGAATGGCATGTGCACTAGGATCCTCATAATCCTCTTGGGTGAAACTATCCATCTCTTTCACATTAGCTCCTCTCTTTAGATGCTTAGGAACTTCTTCTTTTTGCTCTTAGAGGATTTCACCTTTGTAGCCTTCAAAACAATTATAGGCTCTAATGCATCTTCGGTTTTCTGACTAGTGTCCACTGCTGGCTTTGTTGATGTCTGAGACAAGTGTCTTGAAGCATTTAGACGCTCTACATCAATACTTGGCGATCAAACTCAGTAAGTCACTAGTGGGTGTCGATCGACGAACGAGTTAGGGTGTCGATCGACGCTTGCTATTTCACAAGAACCTATGACTCAGAATGGGGTATAGATCGGTACTCAGCCCTGGGTGTCAAATGACGCCAGTGGAATTGCCGAAGGACATAAAACTGTCCACTTGAAAGTCACCTTCTTGGAGTTTCTCTTCCTCCACCACTTCCCAGAAATCATCATCTATAATGGCACTCACGTGGTATTTATGTCAAGCCTCTCCTTTTCCTATAATCAGTGCTTCCTCTCTTTTCACAGCTTAACTATTCTAAACCACTTGAGTAGGCAAATTTTTCACATTGGTGCTGAGAGCTTCGATCTTGTCGTTCAGGTTGGTGTACACTGCATTATCTTCCCGTTGAATCCACTGTATGCTTCTGCGGACCCTTAATAACTTGATCAATCATGCTCTTTATCTTGATTTGTTTAGTAGTTAGTGCAAGATTCTGATAAGACGACGATCAAGAGCTCATGTTGTTGTTGTTGGTGTTGTAGAGTTTCTGGTCTTGAGAACTCTGGTTGTAATTACCCCTCTCACTATTTCCATAGGAATTTATGTAGCCACCATGATTCCCATACTTCTGAAAACCAGTGCCACTAATTTAGTTCACATCATCTTCATCGTCTTAATCACTTGTGGTATCAACATCCTCTACGTCTTATGAACACTGTCCAACTTGGCTTTAACTTCATCCATATGCTCCTTTCCCAAGCTATATGTCGATTTCTTCCTCTCTAAATCAATGTTCTTGGTGCTATTGCTAGATTCCAAGTTCCTAATGACTCTCACAGCCCCTTCTGGGTTCTTGGTGTTGAAATTCCCTTCACTATTCGTGTCAAGAGCCATCTGGTAAGCCAAAGTTATGCCTCTGAGGAATGTACTAAGCAGTTGTACCTCGTTGAATCCATGGTGTGGAGAATGTTTCTGAGATGACTTCAATCTGATGCAGGAGCTTCTGAAAGATTCTGCATGCTCCTTTGTGTATGTAGCAATACTGTTCCTCAAGTCTTCAGATCGTGCATCATCAAAGAAACTACGCAGGAAAACATTTTTGATGTCAATACAGGATGTAAGAGATCCTGGTGTAATTGCTTAAGCTAATATGAAGCATCTATCAAGTGAATATTTGAAGAGCTTACAGAGAAGGTAGTCCCCAAGGACTCCATTGGCTTTGATACCAGTAACTAGATCCTCAAACCGTTCAAGATGGTCCATCTGATGGTCATGTGGGTGACCATGATAAGGTGTTCTGCCAACATGTGTAAAGTATGGCTGCTTTAGCTCGAAATCGTGCCTTCGGAAAGTAGGAGGACGGATAGCAAATCTGTCAGTGTACTGTTGATCTGGGCAGTTGTAGTCAGCCAACGTTTTGGGTCGAGTAGCCTCAGCATTATGAGCTGCTAAAGCTTCAGAAGCTTCTCTAGTAGCTTCATCTGGTTCATGGGTTAAAATCCCTTGATCGGTCAGTCTCTGACCTGCTGCATTACTCAGAGAACCCTCCTGGTCATCATGGTCTCAGTTCTCATCCCTCGTCAGTATAAGAGTTGCGACCATGTTTTCTGCTTGCAGGTTAGCGTCAATCAACGAAGATGTGATAGTGTCGATCATTTCTCGCTCACAAGAGTATCGATCAACGAATGAGTGATAGTGTTGATCAACGCTGTGCGTCTCTCTTGGTGGATCGTATGTTCTAACAGTGCAGGGTCTAAGAATATTAGGTCTTTTTCAGGGCCTAAGAATATTAGGTCTTTTTCTTTGTTGCTTCTGGTACTGCTTGGCATGCACCTGAAAGACAAAGCAAAGAAATTTCTTTTTGTAAGTAACTAAAACAGAAAGTAAAACCAAGATGAAACCTATTAATCAAGTCTAATGGCGAATCTAATGCTCCGCGGTAACAACACCAAATTTGATATCACAAAAATTACCCTGTGAGAAACTTTCTCACTCAAATAAGAGGTTCAATTGTAGTACTTGTGATTGAATCCACAAGGAGCGTGGGCACACAATAGACTAGATGTGTTATAATTAAGTTAGGAAGTAAATTATAAAAGCAGTAACTAATAGAGATTGATTCAGTAAAGCCTAGACTTAAGGTCTAAGAATATAATTAGGATATAGAGATGCTAAGGATGTATGATAAACCGTTTTAGAAATTGATTGCAATAGTAAGATATCCAGCTCTCGTTTTGAGTCTAATCAGATGACTAAGTGTTTGTTCTAATTGTCGCATGTGAACAAGGAGCGAGTGCCGATCGATACTATGGTATAGTGTCGATCAATACTATGGTATGATTGTTGATCGATGCTTCCGTAGGGAAGCATTAACATTCTAATCGATATGTTCACTACGTTAACTAGACCAGCCGTCACATGTATCTAACAACCTAGCTCAGCAGAATTATGTAACAAACCTACTGTCGTAGTTAGCAATATCTTAGGCTCAGGGTTCTAGTTAACTACTTTAGAACACAAGCAATAAGTACAATTCTTTTGAATGATCCTAGAAGACCACCATAGAAATTTATGCCTCAGTAATTCATATAAACCATAAGAGAACCCTTAATCTAACAAGAGAAACTACTTAGACATGATTAACCAAAACATAACAAGAATTTGAATAGAATGCCTAAATAAATAGAGTAATAAAACTGGAGTTCCACTATAAATCTCTGAAGGAGTCCTGATCTTCTCTCCGAAACTACTAAAAACCCTATAATAATAGAAAAGCTTCTTTTGTTGCCTAAAAAATGGGCAAACACATAAATACTAGGTATAATGTCCACCAGGGGTAGTTTTGTAATTATGTGGAACTTCTAGGCTTGAGTTGCTCTTGACTTTAAGTTAGCCCGTCTACTCGCATGAGTGTCAATCGATACCAAGAAGGTAGTGTTGACACTTCTCCAAGATCTCGACTACAACTTTTGATTTCTTCAACAGCTACAAGTTTCCTAATTATTAAGCTCCAAAATGCTCTATAATCTCAACATTGCTCCAATACAAACCTGGATCTCAAAACAGTTTAAAATAGACTCCAAACATATATAATATAATCTATAAAGCACATATACTATGGGTGCAAACTGGTAAAACCCATAGTTTTTCATTAAGGCTAATTTATATATGCAATTGTGACTGAGTTTTTTTTTTTTTGTTGTGGCTAGTTTATTGTATGGTTTACGACTGAGTTATCATTGTTATGTTATATATGTCTTTTATGATCAGATGGTTGTTTCCGAAGATTAAGATCAAGAACGGGATACCCTCCAGGAATTTACGTTGAAGGGGCTTCTAATCTTGAAAATAAAGACATGAATCACAATTACCATATGGGAGACTTATCTCACGTCAGAGAAGCAATATAATGTGATGTGTTTGAAAGGCTGAAGGACTTTTCTGTTGAAATAATTGCTAAGCTAGCTGATAGCAATTGTTTGTGGTATCGTAGGACTATACACTATCTACTATGTAGACATTTGTTAGTACATAAGAAGGAGATTTGGAGTCTCATTGTTGTTCAACCTATCATGTTAGGCTTACACCAATTCGGTGAGACCACGGGGTTAAACATAGATCCACTGAAAGTTTTGAACCTCACCAATACCAAACGTTTTGGGAGGAGTTTCATGTGTCGTCTAGGGTAGGACCATATTTAGATCAATTGAAGCCAGCATTAGAGTTCTGTCAGACATGGAGTTTTGAAAAGTATAAATGGTTAGGGATGTTGCTTCTTTAAGCCATGGGACTTTATGGCTTGCATCATAATTCTAGAATACCCTTTGAAAGTGCAAAAAGAGTATTTGATGATGAAGCCATGAAGACTTATCCATGGGGTCGGATTGCATTTGAAGTTGTTGTTGATTCTATTAAGATGTTTAATCCACAAGGAGGGACATACACCATTAGCGGCCTGAGTTACATGTTATTGGTTTGGGCGTATGAATCTGTCACTTGCTTTAGAGAGCAGTTTGGGAGAGTATTAAGTGAGCAAAAAATTCTGCTTTTTCGATGGGGTGAAAATCGTACACATTAAAGTTTTACTACTGTAATATCTGAGGAGATCAGAGATCATGGTGAGGTAATGTTTAAGGCTGACCTATGAATCATTTGATGTATGAGTTAGTATATTACGGATCGCTTAGTTATGTTTTTGTGGTTGAGTTATGAGTTATTTGATGTTTGAATTATTTGATTATTGATGGCTGAATTATGTTTTAAGGCCGAGTTACAACTTATTTGATGTCTGGGTTATTTATTAATGATGGCTTAGTTATGTTTTATGGCTGAGTTATGAATAATAAATTATTGAGAATGATTTGATTTCTTATATATGGCTGATTTATGACTTACTATTGTAGAGTTGTTTCATAAGTTGTCGGGTTAAGCAGATGACCCAGAACTTGATAACTTTATAACAGACATACATACAGATAGGTTTGTTAGAGGTTTTTGGGATGTGAAGAGGAATGAGAAGAAGAAAAATATGAAGGCTGTAGTTTCGTTAGAGTCTGAGCAACTGATATACTATTGATTTTAACAGTTTTCACCCATAGTATATGTGATTTTTAGATACTATTATATTTGTTTGGAGTCTGTTTTAGAGTCTTTACAAGTATAGGTATGTTTTGGAGCCAGGTGGAGAATATGGAATGTAAGACCCGATCGTGATCTTTCGACCCAACTGGACCCTTTAGGATTTCTTTCCAGAACATTGCTTGCTTGATCTATTTTTATCAATTATTTACTAAGTTATATTTGGAAATCTGAGGTTCATAAACAATCGACCAGATAGTATACAACAATATGGAATGAATTACATGTGATCCAATACATAGTTACTACAAGTCTCATAAACGATAAGTAACTCATCCCTAACATCATCTAACCACACACCACACAACCTCTCATTGATAGAATCTTCATGGCTCCTTGGCTTGACGATATATCATGGATTGTACCTGTTTTACCCAGGATATACATAGTGTTTTAGAGTCTTTTATATGCATTTTGGTACAGTTTTAGAGGATTTACAGGTCTAGGTACTCATTAGAAGCAATTGGAGTTTTTGGGCTATTTTGGAGCATTTAGGATGCTCGGCCAAAAACTCAGAGTCGGATCCAATTTATGTGTGACCCTTCGATGAACGTCAAACATTGCGGGTCAAGCGACGTCCAAGTTAACTACGAGATTAATGAAGGATTGAGAAATTACAAGTTTTATCCAGAAGTTCCATCATTTGCAAGACAAGTCCCTGGCCAAAATTCAGACTATTTTATTAGGGTTTTCTATCTTAGTTTTAACCTAAGCCTATAAGACCTAATAGAGAGTTGTCATCTAAGTTACGCACAAGTTTTAGAGCTGAGAGTTGGAACACCTTGTTACATCTATTAGAGAGAGAGATCTGATCATCATTACAGAGAAGATCTTGAACTCCTTATATTTTTACTCAGTTTATTCTGTGCAATTTATTCAGACTTTAATTATGTTCTTTATTGCTAAGTCTGGGTAATTCATTTTTGGATTTAGGGTTCTTCAATGGTAGTAATGTCTTATTGATTTATATAATTGTTAAGGTAATCTTCTTGGTTCTTTGTTTAAGTTGCTCTTAATGCTAAGTTGAATTTGATCACCTCAATCTTAGAAGTTAGGGTTCCATAGCGCAAGCAAGGTCTTGGTTATGACCCTGAACCTATCATTTAAAATCTAAATAACTGGTAACAAATGAGAGTTGAATTGGAAGTTTAGAGAACCCATCAAACCGTGAAACTAGTATTCTTTGGAATAAGCGTCGATCGACACCACCTTGTGGACATCGATTGAAACTCAGCTGAGATGCGCGAGAGCGATCTCCTAAACCCTAAGGTCTGAGTTCGAGAATGGTAATTAATTAAAACTCTAGTAATCTATTAGTCTGCATTACCAAATACTACCTGAGAATTTCCCCTAAGTGTAATCTATTAATTTGATATTCACAAACCAAATTAATCTTGAAATCGATTTTATCATTATCATTCATCTAGCTTTAATTCGAAAGCAATTAGTCTATTGTGCAATCCTAGAGTCTCTATGGATTCGATCTCTAAGTACTACACTGAACCTCTTATTTGAGAGAGTAAAAGTGGTAAATAGGGTTAATTTGAGAGTGATATAAAACCCCACATCAAATTTGGCGTTGTTGCTGGGGACTCTTTCTTATTGCCATTAGATTTCGTTTAGAATATTGTATAGAATATTGCTCAATTATTCATTCCCTGATCCTCATGACGCATGCACTTTTAGGAGAGAATATGGATACAGGACAACAAGAATCGATCGACGGATCTCATCTGGAATCGATCGACGTTAATCCACTACTGTCGGACGACAGCCTTCCATTGACATCGATCGTTAACGATCAGCAGGAAGAAGGTAAGTACGCCTTTACTGATTCTGATAATAAGAATGTAGTCTTGATAGAACCAATGAACAATAAAAGCAATGAAACAAGCCAACTCATTAATGATCATGGGGCTGCGATCCCTGATCAAATCACTAAATCTCCAAAGAGTGAGATAAAGCATGAAATTTCAATGCTTGAATACCAAAACCCCAGCAGGAAGTATTCTAATAGGTCTGTAATTCAATTGTCTGATAATCATACATTAGGCGCTGAGCTTGATATTGATTTCCTAGTTATGGGGTGCAAGAATCAGTTCAGTGGTTTTTCTACTGAACACACGAACGATCACATCGTGATGCTAGAAGACATGGTGAACGATAATTTCAATTGCTGCAAAACTTTTTCTTTTTTCCCTTGTAGGTGACGCCAGGAGGTGGCTGAACCAACTACCACCAGGATCCTTGACTTGTTGGGAAGATATTAGAAGCGCTTTCATCAATCAATTCTTTGATGTGGAGAGATACTGGGAAGCGAAGAGAGAAATATCCACAGTCATTCAAGGTAGCCGCAAATCCTTTAAAAACGCCTGGACGAGGTTCAAGAGCTACAAGCTTTCGTGCCCGCACCATGGATTCTCAGAATCCAAACTCATCAACACTTTCTATAGAGGACTAAACCTAGACTATCAAACCATCCTTGAAACAGCCAGTGAGGGGAACTTCGGAACCCGAAGCCTTGGAAGTCCTAAAAGGTTGATCGAAAACATAGCTTTAGGTAGAGATTTCGAATAGAGAGACACCGAAGGGAAGGAACCACCAATGTTCGCAGAGGAGAAGCACTCAATACAAGTTAGAAAGACTCTGGCATCAGTTGTGCCCCTTCTGTACGAGCATAGCTTATCTCAACATTATGGTAAGGACGATGTTGTTTCTTTTGACTTCGAAAAACGAGTTGAGTTCTCTGATGTGATGAGCCTTAACGATCAACGATTTAGGGAAAAATCTGGCCATTTCACAAGCAACTACGACGCCAATGTGAACAAGAAACCGTAGAATAGCCGCTGACCTCATTGAGAAGTGAGAAATTAGATCTGATATAGTCGGAGACGGCGGAAAAATCTGAAACTCCGAGCGAACACATTAAGAGGATCGACAACCAAGTGGTGAGTAATGCTATGTCCATCACGAGAAAGGATGGATTCTTGCCTTGTAAAATGGACGTTAACCCTAGGAGCCATTGCAATGTCGTAGCTTTATGAAGCGGTACACAACTCACCCCTAACGTTAAAGAAAACATCACTATCGGTAAATCCACGAAAATTACGATGAATGAAAAAAGAAAAATTGCACCCTATCCCGCTTCAAACTGACGAGCGAAATCCCTCCCGAAACTGAAGGATTGGACCAGACTGACGACCTTGAGGAATTGTTTACTAAATTGAAGGGAAAGAACACAGAAGTAGGAAACATCGATCAAAACTCATTACCAAGACTCAAACGAAATTCTTCACCTATAAGCGATCGATGCTCTGAAGCAAGAAGCGATCGACACTCTGACCCAGAACCAACCAAACCGGTTTTAACAAAGCTCTACCAAACGAAACCCCCCTTTCCTCCAAAAATTGCCAAGAAGAAGAAGCAGCTAGAAAAAGCAATATGCAAGAAAGCGTTTGGCAATGTAATCATTGAGATGCCACTAAGTGATGCCATTCACATCTCGTTTGGTATTAAGCAGTATATGAATGATGCGGCATCGTGAGGATTCCATGAAAAAGAACACTGCTTGATGATGGCATCCGAAGAAGTGAGCAAAATTATTCAAGGAAAAACTCCGGTTAAACTACCTGATCCAGATAGTTTTGTTCTGGACTGCAATATTAGCAACGAGAGATTCCAAAGATCCCTCTGTGATTTAGGCTCTAGTGTAAACCTGATGCCTTATTCTGTTGCAGTCACCCTCGGGCTAACAAAGTTTCAACCTACAAGGGTCACTCTCGTTTTAGCTGATAGATCCACTTGACTTTCTGAAGGTGTACTTGAGGACGTGCCCGTACTCATTCATAACTGCAACATACCTTCAGATTTCATAGTGCTTAAATATGATCGAGAACTCACATACCTTCAGATTTCATAGTGCTTAAATATGAGCAAGAACCTAGAAACCCGATTATCTTAGGAAGACCTTTCCAGGACACTGCTGGAGCGATCATTGATGTCCGAGAAGGACATATATGCCTCAATGTAGGGAAGATACTGATGGTCTTTTACATGGAAAATATAATAAAATAGCTTTGGATAGACGACCAAACCTACCATATCGATTCCTTTCCGACCTAGCAGAAGAATCATTCATGGATATGTCCTCAAACGATCCTCTAGAGAGAGCAATCACATCTCCTGAAGGCAACATATTTGCGTTAGATGATCGGACTGAAGAGTATACAAGGATGATGGATGCCACAGAAGAGTTTTTCAATATCGATATTGATGAACTTGATCTATTAACGCCCATCAATCGACACCCCGATATAACCATCGATCGACAAAGTGTTGTAACCTACGACTAGAGCAAAGCGAAAGAACCTGAAATCCAGGTTACACCACTTCCATCTGGTATTAAATATGCTTTTCTTTACGAAAACTCTTATCCTATCATCATAAATGCCAACTTGAGTAGCTTAGAGCAAGCATTGTTGCTAAATAAACTGCGAAACACTGCAAGGCTCACGGATGTAGTTAGATGACATCCCGGGAATCTCTCCCAATTTATGCATGCATAGGATACACCTTGATGATGAATCCAAATCATCCATTAAGCATCAGAGGATATTGAATCCCAACCTGAAGGAAGTGGTTAAAAAGGAAATCATGAAACTTCAAGAAGCAGGCGTTATTTACCAGATCTCAGACAACAACTCGGTCAGTCCAGTTCATGTTGTTCTGAAGAAAGGAGGAATTACAGTAGTAAATAATGAAAAATATGAATCGATCCCTATGATAATTGTCACCGGACACATGAAATCTATCGATTACAAGAAGCTAAATGCTGCGACACGAAAAAATAATTTCCTTTTATCCTTTATTGATCAGATGTTAGAAAGGCTTTCAAGCCACGAATATTACTTTTTTCTTGACGGGTATTCAAGATTCTTCTCAGTATATCGTCCAAATTTCAAAACATGTCTCGGTAACCTGTGTAAGGTATTAGCTAGATGCGAAGAGGAAAAACTGTTTTTGAACTCGGAAAAATGCCATTTTATGGTTAACAGCGCGATTGTCTTGGGACACAACAAGGTCTTAGCAGCCAAAATTAAAGTAGACAAGGACAATATTGAAGTAATGACAGGACTGCCACCACCCACTAAAGTCAAGGACGTTAGAACTTTTCTAGGACATGCTGGATTCTATAAGAGATTCATCAAAGATTTTAGCAAAATTGCTAGACCCCTTACTGCACTCTTGTGCAAAGAGATGAAATTAGATTTTACACCTGAATGTCTTGAAGCCTTTAAAGAATCAACTCAGCACTCGTATCTGCCCCTATTGTCCAAGCACGAGACTGGGATCTACCATTCGAGATTAGGTGCGATGCCAGCCATTTCTCTGTAGGCGCAATACTTGGGCAAAAGAAAGACAAAAAGTTGCATCCTTTATACTGCGTCAAAAATGAATCAACTCTTTACAGGAAACTTGAGAATAGCCGCTGACCTCAATGAGAAGTTAGATCTGATATACTCGGAGATAACGGAAAAATTCGAAACTCTGAGCGAACACATTAAGAGGATCGATAACCAAGTGGCGAGTAACGCTATGTCCATCAGGAGAGAGGACGAATTCTTACCTGGTAAAATGGACGTTAACCCTAGAAGCCATTGTAATGTCATAGCTTTACGAAGCGGTAGACAACTCACCCCTAACGTTAAAGAAAGCATCACAATCGATAAATTTGAGAAAAGTGCGAAAAAAATGAAAAAGAAAAATCGCACCCTATCCTCCTCAAAATTGAAAAGAAAAATCCCGAAATCCCTCATGAAATGAAGGATTGGACCAGACTGACGACCTTGAGGAATTGTTTACTAAACTGAAGGGAAAGAACACGAAAGTAGGAAACATCGATCAACACTCATTTCCGAGACTCAAACGACATTTCGAACCTATAATCGATCGACGCTCTAAAGCAAGAAGTGATCGACACTGTGACCAATAACCAACTAAACCGGTTAGAACAAAGGTCTACCAACCGAAACCCCCCTTTCCTCCAAAAAAAACGCTAAGAAGATGAAGCAGCTTGAAAAATGAATATGCAAGAAAGAATTTGACAAAGTAATCATTGAGATGCCGCTAAGCGATGCCATTCACATCTCGTCTGGTATTAAGCAGTATATGAAAGATGCGTCATCGTGAGGATTCCATGAAACCGAACACTACCTGATGATGGTATCCGAAGAAGTGAGCGAAATTATTCAAGGAAAACTCCGATTAAACCCCTTGATCCCGGTAGTTTTGTTCTGGACTGCACTATTAGCAATGAGAGATTCGAAAGATACCTCTGCGATTTAGGCTTTAGTGTAAACCTGATGCCTTATTCAGCTGCAGTCACCCTCGGGCTAACACAGTTTCAACCTACCAGGGTCACTCTCGTTTTAGCTTATAGATCCACTAGAATTTCGAAAGGTGTACTTGAGGACGTGCCCGTATGCATTTATAACTGATGTGAAACTGACAAGAATCATGGACCAAGGTATGAAAATGAGTTCGAACCAGATAGGCAACTGATCAGAGCTTGGCTTAATGGGCTGTTTAAGGGCCTTATCGGTTTGATCCATGAAGTTCTAGACCGAGAGAAGCTAATGGACTTGAAACAAAACATGGAGGCCTTGTTCTAATTAAGAAATCAGCGTTTAAAGTTGTTCAAGAAAGACCCAACAAGAAACTACATGTCATGGTCGAATAAAATATCAATCTGACGGCAATTCTTTGACCGTCAACCATGCGAAAGGACGAGACCAGCTGAAGAGTCCTACGACCACAAATTTCAAAATTTGGTCCAGTCTTTGGTCTTTGGTCAAGTCAAACACATTTATGTAGTTTGTAATTCCTAGAATAAGTTTAGACCATTGGTCTAACCCATAACATATTATATAAAGGTTAGCTATTGTATTGTTTTGTTCATTCAACATTTTTAATCAAAAACCTTTATTTTATTTATTCTTGTTGAATCATTTGTTCTTAAGCGAACATCATAGCTTCTAGGTCGTCGGAGTGATTCATATATTCAGGCTTAGGAGTTGGAATATCAAGGGTCTTCCGCAGCCCTTGTTCAACCATTTGATCCCGTCCCTTGATCGTTTGTGCTTTCTAGCTCATTCGGTGCAAGGATTATCCAATCCTTCAACCTTAGAGTGATCCTTCAATTTTGGGCGTATCATGTGGTATCAGAGTCACTTTGAGGTTTAAAATTCTTCACATCCAGACATTCATAACTCTTCATCTTTTAAGAGAAGGCAGAGCGCAAAGCACGAGAAGAAAATTTTCGAGAATGGAGGTATAACTCTTCATCTTCTAAGAGAACTGGGTATTTTGGATTATTAAGAAACTATGAAGAGGAGGCTTAACTTAAAGCACAGGAAGAAAAGTTGCGAGAATGGAGGTACAACAAACGTACAACCGAGATGATATAACAATATGAGCGTGATAAAGAGGAGGAAGCCAAAAATTCACGACCTGAGAGAGAAAAATGAAAGAAACCACTCAGAAAAGAAGGTACACGAATCTTACTTGATTCTGGTTCGATGGGAGTTAAACCGAGCAGTATAAAGAAGACAGTCAAAAAGCCACAATCGAAACAAGTTGTAGAAACTCCATCGACCAGAACTGAAGAGAAGAGGAATGAGGGTTTTGAGAGATGGCTGGAGAGTTTCAAGGCTATGATCCATCAAAGGATCACAGACCCACGTTCATCGCCAATGTTGGAAGAAGATCAAGAGGCCAAAGATATCGAACCGGAGCTATCGACTATTTATGTCCGAGCAAAATCTATGGACGGCCAGCCACATCAAAAGGAAGAACCAGAGGCTGTAAGTGTTCTCTTGGATGTCCAAAAGGTGGCTGAAAATTTGGTTGATAGTGGACCAGAAGCTGATCATGAAAAATATCTCACAACCGCTTATGCTTTAGGTCATATTCTCGGTTCTTTTACTACTGAATAACTTGTTCATCCATTCGTTTGAAAGGAGTACGGCCCAGTGAAGCTACTAAGGACGTGTGTGCACAAGAAGAGTAGAAACACCTTGGCTGAGCAAAACCCTGTCCGTTCATTCATCCTAGAAAGTCCGGATTTCAGGACAAATCCTTTTAAAAAAGAAGGGGATGATGTGACCCTGACCAGCATCATGGACAAAGGTATGAAAATCATGTACAAAACAGGTAGGAAACTGATCATAGCTTGGCTTAATGGGCTGTTTAAGGGCCTTATCGGTTTGATCCATGAAGTTCTAGACTGAGAGAAGCTAACGGACTTGAAACAAAACAAGGTGTCCTTGTTCTCATTCAGAAATAATTGTTTGAAGTTGTTCAAGAAAGGCCCAACAAGAAACTCCATGTCATGGTCGAATAATATATCAATATGACGGCAATTCTTTAACTGTCGACCATGCGAAAGGACAAGACCAGCCGAAGAGTTTTTTTTCGACCACAACTTTCAAAATTTTGTCAAGTCTTTTGTCTTTGGTCAAGTCCGACATATTTATGTAGTTTGTATTTCCTAGAATAATTTTAGACCATTGTTCTAATTCATAGCCTATTATATAAAGGCTAGCTATTGTATTGTTTTGTTCATTAAACATTTTTAATCAAAAAACCTTTCTTTTTTTTATTCTCGTTGAATCCTTTGTTCTTAATCCAACACCGTAGCTTCTAAGTCTTTGGAGTGAGTCATATCTTCCGGCTTAAGGGTTGAAATATCAAGGGTCTTCCACAGCCCTTGTGTGACCATTCGATGCACGTCCATTGATCGTTTGTGCTTTCTAGCTCATTCGGTGCAAGGCTAATCCAATCCTTCAACCTTAGAGTGATCCTTCAATTTTTGGGCATACCGTGCCATGAAGATCTACACCGAGAGAAGCTAATGGACTTGAAACAAAACATGGAGGCATTGTTTTCATTCAGAAATCAGTGTTTGAAGTTTTTCAAGAAAGGCCCAACAAGAAACTACATGTCAGGGTCGAATAATATGTCAATTTGACGGCAATTATTTTACCGTCGACCATGCGAAAGGAAGAGACCAGCAGAAGAGGTTTTCGACCACAACTTTCAAAATTTGGTCAAGTCTTTGGTCTTTGGTCAATTTCAACATATTTATGTAGTTGTATTTCCTAGAATAAGTTTAGAACTTTGGTCTAACCTGTAGCGTATTATATAAGTCCAAATATTGTATTGTTTTATTAAATCAAAATTTTTAATCAAAAATCTTTCTTTTTTATTTTTGTTGAATCCTTTTTTCTTAATTGAACATCGTAGCTTCTAAGTTGTCGGAGTGATTCATATCTTCCGGCTTAGGAGTTGGAATATCAAGGGTCTTCTACAGCCCTTGTGCGACCATTTGATCCATGTCCCTTGATCGTTTGTGCTTTCTAGCTCATTCGGTGCAAGGCTTATCCAGTCCTTCAACCTTAGAGTGATCCTTCAGTTTTAGGCGTATCATGTGGTATTAGAGACACTATGAGCTTTGGAGTTCTTCACAGCCAGACATTTGTAACTCTTCATCGTCTAAGAGATCAACTGTGTCTTTTGGACTGTTGAGAAACCATGAAGAGAAGGCATAGTGTAAAGCACAAGAAGAAAATTTGCGAGAATGGACGTACAACTCTTTATCTTCTAAGAGATCTGTGTGTTTTGGACTATTAAGAAACTATGAAGAGGAGACCAAACTTAAAGCACAAAAAGAAAAGTTGCAAGAATGGAGGTACAACAAACGTACAACCGAGATGATAGAACAATATGAGCGTTACAAAGAGGAGGAAGCCAAAAAGTCACGACCTGAGAGAGATAAATGGAAGAAATCACTCAGAAAAAACGGTACACGAATCTTCCTTCATTCTGGTTCAATGTGAGTTAAACCGAGAAGTCCAAAGAAGGCAGTCAAAAAGCCACAATCGAGACAAGTTGTAGAAACTCCATCAGCCAAAACTGAAGAGAAGAAGAATGAGGGTTCTGAGAGATGGCTGCAGAGTTTCAATTGTAATATCCATCAAAGTATCACATACCCACGTCCATCGTCAATTTTAGAAGAAGAACAAGAGGCCAAAGATAACGAACAAGAGCTATCGAATGTTTATGTCCGAGCAGAATCTATGGACGTCCAGCCTCATCAAAAGAAAGAACCAGAGGCTGTAAGTGTTCTCTTGGATTTCCAAAAAGTTGCTGAAAATGTGGTTGATAGTTGACCAGAATCTGATCATGAAAAATATTTCACAACCGCTTATGCTTCAGGTGATATTTTCGGTTCTTTATCAATTGATAAACTGGTTCAGCCATTTGTTTGCAAGGAGTATGAACCAATGGTGCTACTGAGGCCTGAAGAGGGTCTACAACACTTCATCTTTGAGCCAGGAATAGGTGCTTGTGTGCATAAGAAGAATAGAAACACCTTGGCTAAGCAAAACCATGTCGGTTCATTCATTCTAGAAAGTCCGGATTTGAGGAAAAATCCTTTTAAATGAGGAGCGGATGATGCGACCCTGACCAGAATCATGGACCAAGGTATGAAAATCAGGTTCAAACCAGGTAGGAAAATGATCATAGCTTGCCTTACTGGGCTGTTTATGGGCTTTATCGGTTTGATCCATGATGTTCTAGACCGAGAGAAGCTAATGGACTTGAAACAAAACATGGAGGCCTTTTCTCATTCATAAATCAGTGCTTGAAGTTGTTCAAGAAAGACCCAACAAGAAACTACATGTCATGGTCGAATAATATATCAATCTGACAGCAATTATTTGACCGTCGTCCATGCGACAGGACGAGACCAGCCGAATAGTTTTGCGACCACAACTTTTAAATTTTGTTCGTCTTTGGTCTTTGGTCAAGTCCAACATATTTATGTTGTTTGTATTTCGTAGAATAAGTTTAGACCATTGGTGTAACACCCCCAAACCGTTCTAGGTGTAGGTCGAACTACCGGCCAACAATCAAACAAGAACATGACCGACGGACCAACTGTCTACCAAGGTTCACAAGTGCTACATGATGGGTTAGGAACGAACTGACAAAAGTCAGAAAGAGTGCAATTCGTGACAAGGCCAGTCCGACCACTAACACGTCCCGTCAGATTAAAGCCTAAGGCTTCTCACCCGTACCCGAATCTGACATTGTGTTAGCTTGGACAAGCTAATATCAGAAACAACAAGTAGTTTACACAAAACATCGCTTTATTTTATTTTATATATTATATGGTTCGCAACACACAACTTAATATACAAGCAATGGAATGCCAAGAGTAAAAGTACTACTTATAGTCTGAAAATGTGTATGAAAAAAGATGCAAACTCTACACCAGCCAGCCTAGCTTCCCGCGACCTCTAAGGCTGACTCGATCTACTGGTCACTTGAAAACAACAACGAGTGAGGGGTGAGTAATTCAACATTAATCAGTGAGTTACAATCCCCATCTAGAAAATACAACCCCTCGCTATCAAACCCCAAAAATCTAAAGCGAGAGGTTCCCCTAATAATGAATAATAAAATTTCAATGGATAAGCAATATGAGAAAATACGCAGCAGGGAAAATGATAGCAAGATAATTAGTGTTATGCTAATTACTGGCTAACCACCAAACTCAACCAAAACTCGAAATTTCAACAACCCGATATACTATATAATATATATTTAACTAGTTAGGGCCCTGGTGCATCATGTTCCTCCTCACTATCGGCAACATCATATCTTCCTACCCCAAAGGCTTGAAGAAGGAACTTTCAACCGACCGCGGCCCACAGTCATTCGGATCACTGCGAGACAGCCCACAGTCATTTGGGTCACAGCCGGACGTCACACCGTCTGGTATTATCTTAAGTTGAGCAAGACCTTCTTTAGATGTTGAAACAAAACAGGCAGAGTAACTGTTCTCGAAAACTCTCAAAAACTACTAAAAATGCTCGAAAACTATTGACACTCCTAACTTTTTCTCATTGCTTTCTCTCTCACGTTTTAAAGTAGGTGTGAAGTTTCATGGATTAGTTGAAATGAGAGGGATGTCGAGCCAATTTATAGGAATCAGCATCCAATCAGTTCCAGGCCGTGTGGCAGCCCATGCGTCCGTCCGCATGGCTCCGGTCGCATGCGCCGCGTCATTTCGTCCTCCACATCTCAGCTCGCATGAACAGAGTGTGCTGGAAGGTGACACCACGTCCTCCACATGTCTGGCTGCATGCCACGCGACACCCATATTCTTGGTCGATCCACCTTGTGGTCCACGTGTAAGCTTGCATGATCAGGGTGGCCTGCAAGGTGACACCACGTCCTACACATGTCTTGATGCATGGCCTGGCTGCATTCAAGAAGACACCACATACTCCACATGTCTGGCTGCATGGCTTGGTCGAATGCAACGCGACACCCAACTGCTTGTTCGATCCACCTTGAGCTCCACAAGTCTACTTGAATGTTCCGACTGCAGGTACTGCAACACCTCGTGCTTCCTTTGCCACATATACTTCTAGAAAGTTTCCATCACGTCCTCAACACAACCATCAAGCCACCTCGTACTTTTCGGTCCAATTGATTGATTTCGTCCCTTCGTCAAAGTTTCCACCCGCGATTAATCCCAAATATTTTTCTATACCCGTTCTGATGCGCTGATTATTTTTAATAAACTCCAGTTGAATTATGACCTTGACGGAAAATATTTCCCGAGCCTCCAGCTTTGCCGAAAAATTCTATAATACCGAAATTAGGGTCTTAGCCCAACTTCAGGTTTTCTCATCGTGCTTCGATCCCGTCGTGCTTACTTCCCGTCCTGCTTCCGAATTATTATGTCTCCAAAATAACATTTTACCGATATAATTTTTTTTCCAAAAACGTCGTGCTTCAGGAATGTCATGCTTTGGAAACGTCGTGCTATTAAAACGTCGTTCTTCCAAAAAGGTTATGCTTCCAATACGTCCTTCTGATCAATCTAACTCATTGTCTAACCTTGGTCGAGAAGTTTATTTGACTGATGGTTCACTCACTACCAATTCTTCGACCCCTCGTATTTCAAAATTCCTTGATCGGGCCTCGACTCAACCACTAGGTTGATTCTCGACCACTCTTCCATTTTCTCCGAACCATATTAAGTTTTATATAACCAAAACTTAACATTCCTCCACATGCTTTGATTCCCAAAACCTTGGCTCCAAATTCTAAATATTTTTTATAAGGGTTTCTCCATTCTTCCCCCCTTAACAGAAGTCGTCCTCGAATTCTAAGGTTATGAGGGGCCTCCTTCTTCCATCACAACGTCCTCTCGCAAAAACTCTGGGTGATCGGCCTTAAATCTTTCTTCATCCTCCCAAGTGACATGAATCATGTTTTGTCTTCCCGAGAATACTTGTACTTGAGCAATCTCACATTTCTTTAGTTTCCGAATACGCCTTTCTCCCACTAGGATTGGTCCTTCTAGATACGTGAGGTCTGTCCCCAACTCCTCGATTCTCTCGGGCTCAACATCACTTGGATCCTGTATATGCTTCCGAAGCATGGAAACATGGAATATAGAATGAAGATGCATATCCTCTGGCAGATCCATTCGATAAGCTACCTCACCAACCTTCCCAATGATCTTGTATGGACCAATGAACCTGACCGCAAGTTTCCCAACCTTGCCAAATCTGTACTTCCCTTTCTCTGCAGTAACCATCAAATAAACCAAATCTCCTATCTCAAGAGTTACCTTTCTTCTTAACTGGTCTGCGTGCTTCTTTTGACGGTCCTGAGCCTTCTTCATATTGGGTTGAATCGTCTTCAACTTGATCATGGTCTCCTGGACGATAGGCAATCCAAATATTCTTCTTTCTCCCACTTCCGTCCAACATATAGGTGTTTTGCTTGGCCTCCCGTACAGTGCTTCATAGGGGACATCCCTGTACTCGAATGATGACTGTTGTTATAAGAGAACTCATCCAACGGTAGGTGCTTCTCCCAATTCCCGGCCCAATCTAGAATACACATCCGAAGTATGTCCTCGATGGTCCGGATGGTCCTCTCCTTGGCCATCAGTTTCTTGTTGGACAGACATGCTTCTGAACAGTTTAGTTCCCAAGGCTTCATGTAGCGCTTCCCAAAAGGATGCTGTGAACCTAGGGTCACGGTCTGAGACGATGTCTGAAGGTACCCCATGTAACTTCACGATTTCGTTGATGCACAGCACGGCCAACACTTCAAACTTTATCAGTGTCCCGCATAGGCAATAAGTGTGTAACCTTGGTTAACCTATCCACATTTACCCAGATTGAGTTGTTCGATCTACCTGGAGCAGTGGGTAATCCTGTGATGCAATCCATGGAAATCGAGTCCCATTTCCATTGAGATATCGGAAGACTCTTCAGCAATCCTCCTAGGACTTGATGTTCGACCTTGACTTGTTGACAAGTTTCACACTGTGCAACCAATAGCGCTACTGATCTCTTCATGCCCAGCCAATGATAGTATCTTCTCACATCTCGGTACATCTTTGAAATTCCAGGATGGATACTAATTAAAGAATTGTGTGCTATCCTTAGTATCTCATCTCTCAGCCCTTGTCCCTTCGGGACTGTTATTCTTCCATTAATTAGCAAAGTTCCATACTAAGCTAAGTAGTATCCATCATTATTTGGCTTGGCTTGTCCTCTGAGTTCTTCAGCGATCTTCTGTAGTTTCTCATCTTTAAGCTGTTCCTCTCGAATTCTTTGAATCAGACTGGCCTGGTTCACTGCTTGAAGTCCCAATGGCTCGCTTGTTTGCCCTTCGAAAACGACCAACTTCACTTGTTTAAACTTCTGGTTCAACAGCGCCACTTCTTTCTCTAAATCTACGTCCAACTCCTTCGTCTTAAAGCATCCGCAACAACATTCACTTTTCCACGATGGTGGCGAATCTTTATGTCGTAGTCTGCCACAAAATCCATCCACCTACGCTGATGCAGGTTGAGGTTTGGCTGGGTGAAGAGGTATTTAAGACTTTGGTGGTCTGTGTATACCTCTACTTCTTCTCCATACAAGTAAGATCTCCAAATTCGCAAGGCGAACACCACGGCCACTAAGTCCCAGTCATGTGTACTGTAGTTATCTTCGTTCTTCCGTACTTGTCGTGAAGCATATGCAATAACTCTCCCATCTTGCATTAGTACACAACCTAGCTCAATTCGTGAAGCATCCGTGTACACCGTCTAAGGTTTACCTTGCTCAGGCAAGGCTAACACAGGTGCAGTTGTGAGAGCTTCTTTCAATTTCTTGAATGCCATATCGATTCTTCCACCCATATGAAAGGAACTCCTTTACTGGTAGAATTGTTAAAGCCCTTAACAAAGTTTCGATAATAGCCCGCAAGTCCGAGAAAACTCCTCACTTCCATCATAGTGGTAGGTCGAGGTAATTCCCGTGTGGCTTGGACCTTTTCTGTATCAGCAGCCACACCTTCTCCTGATACTATGTGACCCAGAAATCCTATCTCTCTCTTCCAAAACGAACATTTGCGGAACTCTGCAAATAGCTTTTGATTTCGTAACCTCTCCATAACCAGTCTCTGATGCTCTTTGTGCTCCTCCTTACTGCTCGAATAAACCAGGATGTCATCAATGAAAATAATCACGAACTTGTTGAGCTAGTCGTGAAAAACTTCATTTATCAAACACATGAAAGCTGCGGAGGCGTTTGTGAGACCAAAGGGCATAACCACAAACTCATACTTTCCATACCTCGTACGAAAAGTCGTCTTCATAATGTATGACTTGGAAATAGGAATTTGGTGATATCCTGATGCTAAATCAATCTTCCAAAATAAATTAGCTCCTTTAAGTTGGTCCAACAGCTCGTCTATCCTCGGGCGAGGATACTTGTCTTTTATGGTGATGTTGTTGATACCGCGATAATCGATACAAAACCTCATGCGTCCGTCTTTCTTCTTCACAAATAGCACATGGTGTCCCCAAGGTGAGGAGATTGATTGGATGAATCCCTTTTCCAATAGATCTTCCAATTGTTTCTTTAGCTCAGCCATATCTGCAGGTGCCATACGATATGGTGCCTTAGCTATAGGTTTTGCTTCAGGCTCCAAAGTAATAGTAAAAGGATTACTCTGAGGTGGAGGTAATTCCTTTAGTGGTGAAAATATATCCTCAAACTCTTGAACCACTTCTATGTCTTTGACCTTAACTTCATCATTAGTGGCTCCTCCATTAACATATAATGTTATCAAATACATTTCTCCGTCTTGAAAAAAATCTTGTACTCGCATTGCTGCTACCAGTGACACGGTCATACTAGGACTGATTCCATAGTATACGATCTCTGGTTGTTTACCTCTGCCAAATAATAACCTTCCCTTTCCACAGTCTATCTGAACTCCGTAGCTTGACATCCAGTCCATTCCAAGAATTACCTCGTACCCTTCCAAAGGTACAACCAACAAATCAGCCACAAATTCTTTCCCTTGAATGACCAATGGAACATTCTTGATACACTTATCTGGTTGAAGGGTTCGGTCTGCAGGGGTCAAGACTGCCACGTTTACCCTGTCAACCATAAAACGATCCCAAAGCTTGGCAGCTACTTCAGGGGTCACAAAACTATGTGTTGCCCTTGAGTCGAACAATACATGTGTGGGTTTACCAGCAACATGTAAGGTTCCTGCCACAGTAGCTCAATAAATAATATCTCAATCACTAATCAAAATTCACACAACCATCAATCATATTCAAAAAAATTTCTAAACGCGCAACCTAGCGATCAAGCAATCTATACCTAGCCAGAATACTAACTAATTCCAACAAATAAATTCCATCCAATAAAAAGAGGAGGTTAAGCACCCACAATACATGTGATGGACCACTGGAAGGTCCTGCATTGTCTGGGCTTTCTACACCTAAAGCATAAAACCTACCTCCTAGGTTTTGCTTCTTTGGTGCTGGCTCAATTTCTGGACGGCTTGGAGGAGCTCGGATAGCGAGAGGGGTTGCAGGGATTGGCTTGTTTGGACATGACAAAGCATAATTGCCCTTCCTGCCGCAGGAGAAACAAGTAACATCTTCCATTCTTAACTGTGGATAACCCTGCTGGTCATTCCAGTGATTGTCGGGAAAAAAACCTTGAAATATGTCCCGGTCGACCACATACCCTAATGTTACTCCGATAATTGGTTTGATTTCCAAATTCTCGCCCTTTACCAATGTTAAACCTTGGACCCTTGTTGTAATTTGGCCTTTCTCCTTGGTTAAACTTGGTGTGTCCAACAGAATGTTGTATGGTCTTCTTTTCAGCCTCTAATACAGTCTCAAGATTAACATCCTTTTCCACCAGATCAGATAAGCTGCTAAAGTTACTTCCAGCTAATCAACTTCCCAGCTCCGGCTTCAGTCCGTACATGACGTAACAAATCATAGTTGCTTCATCTTCGCGCCCATTAAAGACATGTCTCCTTAACCTTGTGAACTCAGACTCGTAACTCCTTACTGGCCTATCTCCTTTAACTAGGTTCATGAACTCGCGCTCCAACCGATGCTTCGCTTCTGGAGGAAAGTACTTCCTCTAAAACTCTTTCTTGAAGGATTGCCACAATGTGATGGTATGTCCATGCTGTCTGTCTATGCTGTCCCACCATCTTGTTGCGTCGCCTTCCAAACAGTACACATCAATGTTCTTCTTATACTCCTACAGACACTCCATAGCTTCAAAATTCTTTTCCATCATAGTAATCCACTCATCGGCATCAATAGGATCTGATCCTCCCTTGAACTTGTGGGATCCAATGTTCTTCATGGTAGATAACAACTGGGAAAATTCAGGTGTATGAGTATGTATGCCTTGGTTGTTAAGTGCTTGTGTCATCACTTCATGCAAAAGATTGAAGGTGTTTTTGGCTCCTTGATCTTGTGGTTTGTCTGTGGCACGGTTCTGGTATGGCCTTGGGTTTGATTGAACAGATTGGCCATGTTGTGGTCTCGCGTCCCAATTATGACTTGGGTTAAGGCTCGACCAACTATCTACACGGGAAACACTGGTCCTGCTAGCATACACAGGAAAATATCTCGTCCTCTGCGGAGGGCTCCAATCTTGAACAAATATCTCACTAACTCCAATTTCATTATCTTGATAAGTTCTGTAACCCAATCCTCTGCCCGTCGAAACCTACCCTCTCTCCATATCCGGTCTCGTCCATCATCACAAGTACCGCGATTAGCCATCTGGACACAATTAAAAGGGTAAGTCCTATTCCTATTAAACTTAATACGGGAAGCGGCTGGATTCCTAAAGCATCTTTTTTCGACTCCTTTGATTCGATAAAACATTGAAAAGCACTTGTGTCACGCATGGACGAAACTATGCTCTGATACCACCTCTGTAACACCCCCAAACCGTTCTAGGTGTAGTTCGAACCACCGGCCAACAAACAAACAAGAACATGACCGACAGACCATCTATCTGCCAAGATTCAGAAGCACTACATGACGGGTTAGGAACGAACCAGACAAAGTCACAAAGAGTGCAAATTATGACTAGGCCATCCGACCACTAACACGTCCCGCTAGATTAAAGCCTAAGGCTTCTCAACTCGTACCCGAATCTGACGTTGTGTTAGCTTGGACAAGCTAATATCAGAAACAACAAGTCTTTTACACAAAGCATCGCTTTATTTATTTTATATATTATATAGTTCGCAACACACAACATAATATACAAGCGGTAGCATCCCAAGAGTAAAAGTACATACTTATAGTCTGAAAACGTCTAATCAAAAAGATGCAAACTATACACCAGCCGGCCTAGCTTCCCACGACTTCTAAGGCTGAATCGATCTACTGGTCACCTGAAAAAAACAACGAGTGAGGGGTGAGTAATCTAGCATTACTCAGTGAGTTATAATCCCCATCTAACAAATAAAACTCCTCGCTATCCCATCCCAAACAATCTAAAGCGAGAGGTTCACCTATTAATGAATAATCACAATTCAATGGATAAGCAATATGGGAAAATACGCAGCAGGGAAAATGATAGCAAGATTATTAGTGTTATTCTAATTAGTGGCTAACCACCAAACTCAAATTAAACTCGAATTTTCAACAACCAGATATACTATATAATATATATTTAACTAGTTAGGGCCCTAGTGCACCGTGTTCCTCCTCACAATCGTCAATATCCTATCTTCCTACCACAAAGGCTAGAAGAAGAAACTTTCAACCGACCGCGGCCCACAGTGATTCGGGTCAATGCGCGACGGCCCACAGTTATTCGGGTCACTGCCGGACGTCACACCGTTGTGTAAAACTCAGCCCTAGGCCATGACCCTGTCTCTCTGAGTCTTCCCGATCCAGCGAATAAGGGGTTTCCTTGAACCCGCTGGGTACGAGGTCTGAAGGAACACTAACTCACCCCTAATATACCTAGCATTATTGGTTACACAAATGCTATATGGCCAAGATATGACTAATACTAAACCCGGTAAAATAACACAAGGTTCCTAGTATTAATCACTACTACATAAACAAACATAATCCAGAATCTAGCATAAAGATTTATTCCAGAATACCTAGCTGCCACAACTTAGCGATATTATCCAAGCATTCAGTGTTGTCTAACTAACCAACCAACCTAACCATTAGCATGCTACTACTAAACTCAAGCAATAACTAAACATGCTATCAACTTAATCAATAAAGTTTAATTAACCTCTACTATTAACTAATCACACAGTTTACTAAGTTAGACCCGGCCTCCTACCAAGATCAAACTTCAAGTAACGGGAACCTGCATGAAAACAAGTCTGCAATCAATTGATCATAACTCAGTTTTTTGGCTGCACGTGGCCTTGACCCTGTGTCCGTCTTCTGTGATCCGAACCCTTTCCCGACCTTCTCAGGTTGACTCACGTCTGGTATGATCTTAAGTTGAGCAGGACCTCCTTTAGACGTTGAACCAAAACTGGCAGAATAACTGTTCTCGAAAAGTCTCAAAAACAACCGAAAACGCTCGAAAACTATCGAAACTCTAACTTTCTTTCTTTGCTTTCTCTCTCAAGTTTTTAAGTAGGTGTGAAGTGTTCTGGATGATTTGAAATGATAGGGAGGTCGAGCCTATATATAGGAATCATTAGCCAATCAGTTCCAGGCAGTGTGGCAACCCGTGTGTCCGTCTGCATGGCTCCGGTCGCATGTGCGGCTGCACCTCGTGCTGCATATGCCAGCTCGCATGAACATAGTGTGATGGAAGGTGACACCACGTCCTACACATTTCTTGATGCATGGCCTGGCTTCATGGAAGAAGAAACCACGTCCACCACATGTCTGGACGCATGGCCAGCTCGCATGCAACGCAACACCCAACTGCTTGGTCGATCCACCTCGTGCTCCACATGTCTACTTGCATGTCCCGAGTGCAGGTACTGTGACACCTCATCCTTCCCTTTCCAAATATACAGCCACAAAGTTTCCACCACGTCCTGAACACAACCATCAAGCCACCTCGTGCGTTTCGGTCTAATTGTTTGATTTTGTCCTGTCGGTAAATTTTCGACCCGCTGTCAATCCCGAATATTTTTCTACGCCCGTTCTGATGCGCTGAATATTTTTAATAAACTACACTTGAATTCTGACCTTGACAGAAAATATTTCCCGAGCTTCCGGCTTCCCCAAAAAATTCTATAATACCGAAATTAGGGTTTTAGCCCAACTTCGGGTTTTCTCATCATGTTTCGACCCCGTCTTGCTTACTTCCCGTCCTGCTTCAAACTTGTTATGTCTCCAAAAATAATAGTTTGACTCATGGTTCACTCACTATCACTTCTTCGACCCCTCGTATTTCAAAATTCCTCGATCGATCCTTGTTACCCGCTACTCGACCACTAGGTTGATTCTCGACCATTCTTCCATTTTCTCCGAACCACGTTAAGTGTTATATGACCAAAACATAACATTCCTACACATTCTTTGATTCCCAAAACCTTGGCTCCAAATTCTAAATTATTTTTAAAGGGTTTCTACAATTGGTCTAACCCATAACTTATTATATAAAGGCTAGCTATTGTATTTTTTTGTTCATTCAACATTTTTAGTCAAAAACCTTTCTTTTTTATTTTTTTTGAATCATTTGTTCTTAATCAAAAATCATACCTTCTAAGTCGTCGGAGTGAGTCATATATTCAGGCTTAGGAGTTGGAATATCAAGGGTCTTTTGCAGCCATTGTGCGACCATTCGATATTTTGAAGATGTTTGAGCTAGGGGTATCTTTTTTTAGATAATCAAGGGAGTAATAATTGTACATATGGTCCTGATAAAACCAAGTTGGTTCAGGAGAAATCGAAAGATGGACAATGACCTAGTCTGTTGCAGTCAAATCAAGAATGGTCGAGCCGATTAGCGATTATCGAGCAATGAAGTGTAATGGGAGCATCTTGGCATAGTTTTTATTCTCAAACACATTCAATTGAATACCTTTGGGAGTTGAGGACGTGGCAAGAAAGTGGTGACTAGAGATGACATGGCGATGACGTGGCGCACACCCATTGGTTGGGAATGTTGATGTGGCGAGTACACATGGCGTTTTCTCATTCGCCGAGAAGAAGACTTGGTGCCCAAGTTAAAAGGCTTCTAGAAGCTGAAACTTATATTGCAAGGGAGTGTAAAATTGGTGGATAAGCTTTGAATTTTCTTGAATTTGGGAAGCTTGCAAGGAAAGTTTGGTGAGTGGGACACATGTCCACTAACCTTCATCCAAAAAATTCCACTTGTCCAACCAGCCTAAGCCCTCCTTCTCAATAAATACCAGACCCTTCATTTTCTTCATCCCAAACCGTGATTGATCACCCTATATAGAGAGAGGTGAGTTTAGAGAGACAAACCGAGGGTTAAGGAGTGTTTTTTGGTTTGTTTTGTTATTCATTTTTGGAGCGTTAGCAGGAGGTGCTAGGTAGTCTTCTTAGGCATCAAACCAGGTGGGTTCCGAAGACTTGTTTGTGTGCTTAATGTATGAAGGTATGGATGTTTGATCGGCGGATCTTAAGTGAAGAGCCGGGGCAAGAGTTTAATCGGTTTTGTGCAGGGCTCCGGGAGAGTGTGTGCCGATTGCATACATGTTGTGATTGTTATGTTTGTTTGTTTTGTTGTCTAGATATTGTTTTACTTATGCATGTAGTATCGCATAATCATCTAGACGTTGTAGTGTGCTGAACCGCAAGAGATTTGAGTGAGACTCCCTCTTGTCAGGTGTGTAGAAATTTTTGCATGCATTACTAGTTTTTTAGTGTGTGTCTTGTTTGTGAGTTGTCTTATGCTAGGTCTTAACCAAGCATTGCATGGTGGTTAGAGGTGGAGCTCCCTCATGCTGGTTGTATTTTGTGTTTTGGTCTAGACTATCACAAGTACATGTTTGTGTGTGTTGTGCACTAGTCTAGGTGCGCATTGCATGAAGGTTAGAGGCGGAGCTCCCTCATGCTGGTTGGTTTTGTGTTGCGCCAAGACTAGAATGTATGGCCATCTCAGGGTTAGATTGGGAGAATTCCCAATTCTCTGATGATGTGGACCCTGGGGTTAGATTGGGAGAAGCCCAATTCTCTAGTGGTAGAATTACGTACTCTCCACGGCTCGTCACGTGAAGTGGGTCACACCCATGGACGAGAGTTTCATAACGATGCGGCCCGGGTTAGATTGGGAGAAGCCCAATTCCTGGAGTGATGTTTTCCGACCATGTGACTCCAGTGTTTGTGGTCGGGAGTGTTCAGGGTGGAGGGTTAAAGCTCCGTGGTGTGAAGGGATCCTGGGATGTGTGGCATGTGGCTCCATAGTTTGTGCGCTTTGTTTGTTTGTTTGTTTTTGTGTTGTTGAGTCTTGGATTGAGTCTAGATTGCATCTATGTGTTGTTAGGTCTCGGTGGTGACTAGTTGCATTGTATTAGTAGTTGCACGCGTACTCTTCCTCCTTGTTTGTTTGTTTGTATGGATATTTATTTGTGATTGTGTGTTGTTGTTAAGCATGGGCTGAAGGGGGGGGGGGGGGGGGTTGTTGTTTTTTATTTGGAACTCACTGACTAATTTCAATTACTCATGCAGTCTTCTACTATGCAGGTAACCTGTAGGTGGGAAGCTTAGAGGGAAGCGGAACGGTAGGCGACCAGTGTAGATTTGAAATGGAATAAGCATAAGAAAGGACTAGCTTTTGAATGTATATATTTACTTTTCTTTTCTTTTGGCACTAGGCCGAGCGCTCGAACTCTGATATTTTGTAGTGTATTTGTAAGACGCTTTCCACCTATAATTAATAAAAGAATGTTTATATTCGTGGTTTTGTGCTGAATGATATAAGACCTTGTTTGGGTCAACACAACTCGAAGACCGTGGTACGGGTTGCAAAGCCTTAGGCCATGGCCTCGAGGACATAGGAAACCGGAATGGGTTGGTAAAAAAATCTTTATTTGTTCTTGATTCTTGGTCGATCTGATTCGGCGAGCTATACTTGTGACATTCTCGGGTCGTCTCGGGTTAGTCTGGCCTAGGACGGTCCGAGGGTGTTGCAAATGGTGGTATCAGAGCTTGGTTCCTGATCATGCTCATAAGCCTCAACTTTTTAATGTTTTATCGAGTCAAAATGAGTCTCTTATGCCACATTAGGAAACCGGTACGTTCCGCTTATGGGTATTAGGAGTAGAAACTAAGATTAGCCCTTTGAGGAAATTTAGGATACACCATTGTATCTGTGCAGATGTCTAACCAAGTATCAGGAGCAGGCGGGTCGTTCGGACCGTCGGGTCATGATGGGCCGAGGTTCGCAAACTACCACAACTTTTGGAATGTTCCGGATTCGGCAAATCAGAAAGGTGACAGTGGACCAAGGCCTATGGAAGGAATGGAACGTGCACACAGTGAGGAGAACGTACATCCAGAAGCATGGAGATTATCAGTATCACCATCCCACTCTCAACGTGCAGAATCAGGACCATTTGTTGGACCGTGGCGACCCCATTCATCTCATGCGGACTCTGCGGGATCTACATCAAGGAGAAACACCCCAGGACCAGCAGAAGCGGCTGCACCAGACCTAGCAGATGTGGAGAAAAGTGTCACTTTGCAATGATTGTTCTGTGCGTCGTCCATGACAAGGAGGAGGAACGTTTGCGCGTACCCAACCGACCCGAGCGACCAATGAACACCCAGCCGGGCGTCCTGCCCCTGGAGGAAGAGTATATGCTCTGGAAATGGAGGGAACTCCATCCAGTGCTCCAGGACCGTCGAGGGGTCCTGTGACAGGTTTGTTTGGGTGCTAACTTTCTCTTTTGCGTGTTTAATTTATTGTTGAGTAGTTAGTATATTATGATGATAGCGTTCTAGATGAATGCTAGTGTATTTATCTTATTTAAGTCACACGTGTTTAATTTGTTTTGTTTGATTCGGGAGCCACCCATAGTTTTTTGAACCTAGTAGTAGCCTTTAGGTTTGTAGGAACCCGTGTGACTTATGATATTTTTATCTCGGTGTTAACCCCTGGAGGCCAAACCTGAAAGCTGAGAGGTTGTTGTTGACTGTTCCTATTGTGATCCGTCATGAAACCCTTTTTAGCCGACCTAGTAGTTATTCCCTTGGAAGGTTTTGAGGATATTTCAGGGATGGATTAGCTGTTAAGGCACCGAGCATGGTGTGATTGTGCAAGAGGAAGAACCTCAGTCGCGACTGAATCCTTCTAGCGGCGACGAGAAATTTCCAACTCATCTCTCAGGCGAGCAATCTCATTGTTGGGCGCCTCAGCCTTAAACTGAGCCATACGTGCTTCCTGCAAGCTCGCGCTAAGTGCTGGGTTTATCATAAGGAGGCCCTGCTAAGTATCTCAAAGTGAGAAAGGCTCATCCTCAAAAGAAAATTACAAGAACTTACCCCGTTGACCATCCTCGACGCCTGGGTAAACTCCGGGGTCTCACAAGATCCACCTGCGCCCAGAGGATAGTAAAAACCAAGCAGCTCGTTGGTATCGCCTCGACCGCCACTGTCCCCATATACTTGACTATTTAGGTAGTCTCTCAATATATTTTCAGAGGAGCACCGCTCGTTAATTGCTTCATCCTCGACAACGAAGTGTTTGTCCTTCTGAGTCTTTGGTATTTTTTCTCTCGTGCGAACCGTGCATGGAACAAATCCATTCATGGACACCTCCGATCCTTCTTCAATCGGCAGTTCTGGCTGATATCAAGAGCGGTGGAGAGCGACATCATGACGTAACCTCTTGGTGCTGAACGTCGCTCAAAAACACGGGCGACAGCGGAGCAAGTCTCGGATGGTATCCAGACCCTCCGGACTCGTAACTCAGCACCAGAATCCCGACAATGTTGTGCAAGCCACACAGGTTTATTTGACCAATCGATATTTTAGAACAATCAAGAAGCCGCGCTATAACCTTAGGATTAGGAAACTACAAATGGCATTGCATCAGGAACACCTCATAACAAATAAAGTAACCATCGGGTGGGAACTCAACAACCTGTCCTGCCTCTGGAAGACGAAATTCAACCGAGTTGGGAACTCGGCAATCGCTCCGGATGGAATCAAGCACATTCGGACAGCTTTTGCTGGGATAACCCTCTACGGGGTTGGCACGAAACGGAGGCAAGGCCCACGTAGCTGGTCTGGGGGGTTTCACGTCTCCCCTGGAAACCCAGTACGCTTCAACTTCCTCAGGATCGATTGAATAGGCCGATAATTCCACCTTCTGTACAGCATCGTTGTATTGCAAGCTGGAACCATCGGGAACAGGACGATCGTCACGAGACTTTGAAGAAACCTCTCTGCCTGAAGACATAGCTTCCTTTTTACCAAAAGAATGGAAGAGAGGAGAAAATCCTATGATTCTTAAAAAAATGTTTATGGAAAATCCTATGATTCTCAAAAGAATGAAGAGTTTGTAAAACCCCTCCACATACTTATAGAAGAAAGGATTTACTTTTTCACCTCCAGGCTTCAGATGTCGGATTCCACCTAATTCATCAAATATGCTTAAAAACGCTCGCAAGAAATTCACAATTCTGACGAGCTGGGGGCCAAATGTTGAGGTCAAAATCGTTTACGACGGAACCGACATCAGAAACCTACCGGAAGAATGCGTTTGTTGGAGGAAAAATGGTATTCTCGAAATCAGCATCTAAAAATCGTGTTTCTATTCAAATGCAGTCTCAAAATTGACTTAACGCAAGTCTTTGGGCCCAAGCTGGAAAGAAAGAAACCCAAATCGACCAACTCGCCACACGGGCGAGTTGGTCAGCACAGATCAACCAACTCGCCATACGGGCGAGGTGGTCAGTACGGATCAACCAACTCGCCATACGGGTGAGTTGGTCAGTAGGGATCAACCAACTCGCCCGTACGGCGAGTTGGACAAGGCTAACTCGTCAATTGGGAGAGTTAGATGACACGAGCAATCTGACCCGTTCGTTCAGCAAGTGGGATCAATCTAGTTTCACCTCGTCCTTGTTACACTCCCTATTTTGATACTTTATCGAACTTGTCTTTGTTCCGCCTCAGTCGGGATGGACATTGGAACCTTACCGAAAGAACTCATTTTCTCAAACAAGGATCGGTTCGATCGTATGATACGTTAACGATTAACTAAACACCTAGAGTCACACGCTTAATACAAAATATCCAAAATCTTGGACGACGTCATCTTAGCAATGCTATTTTGATAAAATCGTAGAAACGCCTAAGTCAGAAAACAGCCCGACGAGGTCTAATGCTCAGCTAAAGGCTCACTCGCGATTTTATCTGAAATCAAGCCCAAACTTTGTGACGGTTTATCTTTTATTTTGCAGGAAAGGATAAATGTTAAGTTCAAAGGGATAAATGTCAAGATCGAAAGATAAATGTTAAGTTTACGAAGATGATCATAAAGAACGAGAAAAAAAAGGATATTTTCGCGAAGCGATAAACTCGACCAGGGGCAGAAGGGGAAAGAGCAAACCGCCTCTAGAGGAGTATATAAGGACTTCAAGGGTGATGTTGCAAGAGACACGAAAATCTCTACTCAGAGCAAACATAGCTTACAACTTAGAGCATTTAGGCAACTTTCCGTTTTTGTTATTCGAGCTGCGACTCAATAAGGATTTTACAGTCTTAGGTTACTAGAATTATGAATCTAGCCGACAGCTCTCATAGCCGAGGCTCCTATCCTGTTGTAAACGCTCAACAGCAAATTCAGTATAGGACATATACTTGCTCTCTTTCCGATTCTTACTTTATTTTCCGTATTTACTTTGTTTTCTGATTGATTGACATGCGATTTAGCAGATATCCGGGACCTCTGGGAAACTAAGGTTTACCCTGCGTTCCTGACTCCATGGAAATCGACAGTGCGAATTTCGGTTCCCACAGTCAGGAAAGGAGTTGAGGATAGAAGACATTCCGGTAGTCCAAGAGTTTGAAGATATGTTTCAGGCATTGACAGAATTGCCACCACCCAGGAGTAATCCGTTCACCATCAACTTGGAACTTAGTGCTGCACCTATTGCCAAAGCTCCTTACCGCGTGGCGCCATCTGAGTTTGCAGAGCTCAAGAAGCAGTTAGAGGATTTACTAGACAAAGGTTTCATAAGACCAAGTTCTTCACCATGGGGAGCTCTGGTTCTGTTTGTAAAGAAGAAGGTTAGCAGCATGAGGCTGTGCATCAACTATAGAAGGATCAACAATGTCACGATCAAGGATAAATACCCCTTACCGAGGATCGATG
Source organism: Moricandia moricandioides (assembly GCA_905132885.1). Lineage (NCBI taxonomy): Eukaryota > Viridiplantae > Streptophyta > Magnoliopsida > Brassicales > Brassicaceae > Moricandia > Moricandia moricandioides. Next base: position 110,350 of record CAJHQQ010000236.1, read on the forward strand.
AATTGCTGGATCAAGTGAGAGGAGGAAGTTGGTTCTCGAAGAAAGATTTAGCCTCGGGATATCACCAAATTCTGATAGCAGAGACAGATGTGATGAAGACAGCGTTTAATACTCGGTACGGCCAGTTCGAGTTCGTTGTAATGCCGTTTGGGTTAACCAACGCGTCAGCAGTGTTTATGAGGATAATGAACGAAGTGTTCCACGACTATCTCTACCAGTTTGTGATTGTGTTTATTGACGACATACTGATCTATTCGAGAAGCGAGGAAGATTACAAGGAGCATTTGCGGAAGGTACTCGAAAGACTAAGAGACCGGAAGTTGTTTGCTAAGTTCAGAAAATGTCGATTTTGAAAGCGGAGATTGGTTTCTTAGGTAATAGTGTGTCTGAGCAGGGAGTTTCAGTGGATCCAAAGAAGATTGCGGTATTAGAAGGATGGCCTCGACCAACCACAGCCACGGAGATCAGAAGTTTTCCTGGGTTGGCCGGCTACTACCAAAGGTTTGTCAAGGGATTTTCATCCATTTCCAAACCATTGACAAGACTAACTGAGAAAGACGTACCATTTGTATGGTATGAGCACACGGAGGAAGCTTTCAACAAGCTCAATGTAGCATTGGCTACGGCAGCAATCCTTACCTTAGCACAACCAGGTCAGACATATGATGTGTATACGGATGCGTCGCGGGTATGATTGGGGTATGTGCTAATGAAAGAGAACAAAGCGATTGCATACGCCTCAAGGCAGTTGAAGAAGCATGAGGAGAACTACCCTACACACGATTTTTGAAATGGGAGCAGTACTTTTTTGCATTAAGGATATGGTGATCATATCTTTAGGGAAAGAAGGTTCAGGTATTTACAGATCAGAAAAGCCTTAAGTACCTGTTTACCCAAGCAGATCTCAATCTACGTCAAAGAAGATGGATGGAATTTATTGTGGACTACCACATTCAGATTCAGTACCATCCAGGGAAGCCTAACGTGATCGCAGACGCGTTGAGCCGACGAAGAACAATGGTTGACTCAGAGAGAGACTTGGAAAGCTTGTCCGACGAATTCAAGAAGGTAACTTTGGCCGCATTGGAAGGAGAGTCAAGTGAACAATTGGGAATGAAAGCAGTAAATCAAGCCAGCCTAGTTCAGCGTATCCGGAAGCACAAACGGAAGATGAAGACTTGAAGAAGATCGTGGAGCAGATAAAGGAGGAACATGGGTCTAATGCAATTGGTTATCATGTAGCTGAGAATGGAACATTGTTACTTAATGGGAGGATCACAATACAAAAGGAAGGAAGATTTCAGGAGGAGATTCTCAAGACAGCACATCATTCTCTCTTGAGCCTTCATCCTGGAAGCACAAAGATGTAGAGAGATGTGAGAAGGTTCTACCATTGGCCAGGCATGACGAACGCATTCGCAAAGTGGGTAGCACAGTGTCAAGTATGTCAACAAAACAAAGCCGAGCATCAGGTACCGGGTGGACTACTCCAAAGCCTACCTGTACCAGAATGGAAGTGGGATTCGATATCAATGGATCTGATTACCGGATTACCAGTAGCAAGAGGAAGATCAAACAATGCAGTTTGGGTAATCATGGATCGGTTAACCAAAGTTGCACACTTAGTAGCAATCCGAGACACTGACAAGACGGAGGCATTGGCAGAGCTTTACATCGACCAGATTGTAAGACTCCATGGAGTACCAGCCAACATTGTATCTGACCGAGATCCAAGATTCACGGCAGAATTTTGGAGAGAATTACAAGGAGTCTTGGGGACGGAGCTACACATTAGCACTGCCTTTCATCCAGAGACGGATGGCCAAACAGAGAGAACCATCCAAACATTGGAAGACGTGCTACGACTATGCATACTGGATTGGGCAGGTATGTGGGAGCACTACCTACCTTTTGTAGAGTTTTCTTATAATATAGATACCATGCCAGTATTGTTATGTCATCGTATGAGGCGTTGTATGGGAGACCACGCCGAACACCTCTGTGTTGGACAGAAGTTAGAGAAAGAAGATTGTTTGGATCGGGAATCATTGAGGAAACATTGGAGAAGCTATGAGTCATCCGAGCAAACATGAAGAAAGCACTAGATCGAAAAACGAAATATGGGGACCAAAGGAGGAGAGAGGTTGTTTTTGAGATGGGAGATATGGTATATCTCAAGGTATCGGCACAAAAAAAAAGATAGGATCGTTTTGGTAAAGACGGGAAGTTAGTAGTGCGTTTTATTGGTCCATACCGCATTATTGGAAGAGTTGGAGAGGTAGCCTACAAGTTGGAACTACCAGAAGACATGAACCTGCACCCAGTATTCCATGTGTCTATGCTGAGGAAGCATATTCACGACCCGAACTTAATCGAGCCAGAGAGAATTCCAGAGTTGAGACAAGACCTTACCTACCCGGAGGGACCGATCAGAATTTGAGAGAGACGACTTAGAAGGTTAAATAATCGGGAAATTTCTCAAATTCAAGTATTTTGGGGAAGACAAAACCGCATGGTGATAAAATGGGAAGACGAAGAGAGGTTTCGCTAGAGCTTTCCAGAGTTCTTTGAAGATGATGCAGGGATGTAAGCAGCTCCATAGAATTCAGGACGAATTCTAATGAGAGGGGGAGAATGTAATGACCCTATCTTAGAGTAGATATGGTAGAAGAGATCAAAGTGCTCAGATGGAAAAAACATGAGTTGCATTAACTTCAGAGAATAAAAAATAGAGGTTTGGTTGAAGAAGTTTTGTCCGGATCAGACAGATTGTGTAGTTGGCCGATACATCTAAAACGAAGGTCGACGAGGACGAAAGCGATATTTTGAAGATGTGTGAGCTAGGAGTATCTTTGTTTTAGATAATTCAAGGGAGTAATAATAGGACATATGGTCATGACCTAGTCTGTTGCGGTCGAATCAAGAACGGTCGAGCCGATTAGCAATTTTTGAGCAATGAAGTGGAATGGGAGCATATTGGAATGTTTTTTCTTCTCAAACACATTCAAATGAAGAATTTTTGGAATTGATGATTTGGCAAGGAAGTGGTGACCAGATATGACATGGCGATTGGTGATGTGGTGGGTACACATCACATTTTCTCATTGCCCGGGAACAAGACTTGGAGCCCAAGTTACAAAGATTTGAGAAGCTGAGACTTGCCTTGCAAGGGAGTGTATACTTGGTGGCCAAGTATTGAATGTTCTAGACTTTGGGAAGCTTGCAAGGAAAGTTTGGTGAGTGGGACACATGTCCACTTACCTTCATGCACAAAAGTCCACTTGTCCAACCAGCCTCAGCCCTCCTTTTATTCATCCCAAAAAGTGAGTGATCACCCTAGAGACAGATAGGTGAGTTTATAGAGAGAAACCAAGTGTTAAGGAGTGTTTTTTTGTTTCTTTTGTTAATCGTTTTTGAAGAGTTAGCGGGAGGTGCTAAGTACTATTTATAGGCATCAAACCAGGTGGGTTCCGAAGACTTGTTTGTGTATTTTATGTATGCAGGTATGGAGGTTTGATTGGCGGATCTTAAGTGAAGACTCGGGGCAAGAGTTTAATCGGTTTTGTAAATGGCCCTGGAGAGTGTGTGTAACATCCCCAAACCATCCTAGACATATGGTCGACCAACCGGCCAACAATAAAGCAAGAACATGACCGATAGACCGACCAACACCCTGGGTTAGAGATGAAATGAGCCAACCGGCAAGCCAACAATCAAACAAGAACATGACTGACCGTCCAACCCAACACCATGGTCCGGAAGCGCTACCTTAACGGGCTAGGGACAATCCAGTCAGAGTCAGAGAACTTACTCCGCGACATAGACCAGTTCATCCACTAACTCGTCCCGCTAAATCATGGCTTAAGGCTTTGCAACCTGTACCAAGAGTTAGCGTTTCTGTTAGATCAAGGCCAAAGGCTTTTCAACCCGTACCAAGACCTAACGTTGTATTAGACCGGACTAGTCAAATATCAGAGTACTCATGATGTGCATATAAAACAAATACTTTATTGATTCAAGAAATATCCATACAATGAAATAATTCAAGACTGGGCCCGGCCTAATGCCAAATTGAGTCAACTAAACGCAAATAAAAATACCGTTTACAAAAGGCATGAAATCTACTCTGGCGGTCCTAACGTCCATCATCGAGCTATCCGGTCATCCCAACTAAAGTTACCAGAAAAAAGGACAACACAGTTGGATGAGTAACCTAATGTTACTCAGTGTGCTGACGGCCTCTACCGGCAACCTATAAACTACCCACACAACCCAAAACAACAATCAATCTAGCCCTGGAATGTAATCAAAGCTAAGGCAACACAAGCAATCACAATTCACTATCTAATCAAACCGTTACTAAGTTAGATTTGGCCTCCTGCACTGATCTAACTTCAAGTAATGGGAACCAAGATGAAAACAAGTCAACAATCAATCCCTAGTTAACCATATATACGCATGAGTTCAGTACTCATGTAGTGTTTGACACTTAGACTATACAAGTATCAATAACCGGTCGACCAACAATTAGACAAGAACATGATCGGCCAATAAATGATACCGCATAGCTTTTAATATCCACCACCCTTCGGGTCTATACTAACCAAAGAAACACCAAGCCTAATCTGGTACCTAACCCAGAATTAGATCTCAGTGTTAGAAACCTGCAAGGAAATCAATCACCAATACCACAAAAATAAGATACTAAACAACGAATAGATCTAATTCATAACACTGTATATTGGTGGTACACTTACTTTAGGGTTCCATAACCCTTTACTAACACGACGCTATAACCGACTCTCTAACTTGGGCCCTGGTGACTTTGTGTTCCTTCTCTACATCGACAATATCCTATCTCCCTACCACAAAGGCTTGAATTAGGAACTTTCAACCGACCGCGGCCCACAGTCAATCGGGTCACCGCGCGACAGCCCACAGTCATTTGGGTCACTGCCGAGCGTTACACCGCCGTGTAACACTCAGCCCTAGGCCATGAGCCTGTTTCTCTGAGTCTTCCCGATCCAGCGAATAAGGGGTTTTCTTGAACCCGTTAGGTACAGGGTCGAGGAAACACTAATCATCCCTAAACATGCCTAGCATGGGTGGGTTATGCACATGCTATCAGCAACACACACTCAACACAACCTTAATCCAGAACCTCACCTAAGGCTAAAGTTCCAGATCCTAACTAGACTCGACTCTACAAAACTAACCAATAGTACCAGTATTCTGGCCTATATGGCCTAAGACCCTTAGTACTAACATATAATAAACTAAACAAAAATATCCTATGTAAATAAACCAACAAGTTAGTCACTCCCTTACCAAGTGATGGCTAACTTCAATCAACAAGATTAATTAAACAAGCATGCATTTAACTAATTTATCATGCAATCAACTCAATCAAACCGTTACCCAGATAGTTCGGCCTCCTGCTACGAAACTATCTTTAAAGATAACGGGAACCTACACTCAGTCATATCAACATGCAAGAATAGAAAATATGATGCATCCTAGCCCTAGTCCTAATCAGGTTATTAAATCATTCTTAATTCCAGTTCATCTCAGCTTAGCCCGTGCTAAACTGAGTTGATTTAATAAAATAACCCTAAGGACTCTATCATGCAATAACGTGAGAATTCTACTCTACATGCGACTCGGTCTATCATAAGTTCCAAGTGGAACTCAAGCATAAGCAAAAACTATCATAAATTCCAAATTGAATTCAAACAAAACCAACTGACAGTGCTATATGTCGCTAAGCAACTGGTTGATCGGAGAGGTGGAAAAAACCCATTGGACGACTTGAGTGGACTGGAATGGACTGACCTTGATTTGGACAGTCCCTCAGCTTGATCATTAAGAAACTAACTTGGACTGATCTGGACTCAGACAGAAGTTTCTTTAGCTTCTGGATAGTTTTTCGGACTTCCCGGTAGAACATCCGCTTCAGAACTTAAACAGATCTGAACTCGTGGAACTAACCTGATCTTGGAAATAACCTCCACTTTGTCATCAAATAATATTACTGGCTTGGACGGAATGATTTGGACAGAGATTCCGCCTCATAATTGCAGAGAATCGCCGATTGGACAAAACTTGGCTTCTCGGTGGAGTATCGGTCTTTAGGATCGACCATACTCTTAACTCGACCAATTTCTTTCTCTCTCTCTCCTCTCTCTCTCTCTCTCTCTCTCTCTCTCTCTCTCTCTAACCACGTTTTAAATTTATTTGGACAGGTCTGAATGATTGAAGTTATCTGGGGTCGTGGGGTATTTATAGGAAGCAAGCAACCAATCAGATTCAGGTTGGTGGCAGCCCGTGTGTCGCTTCGCATGGCTCCGGAAGCATGCACGGCGGCACCTCGTGCTCCACATGGCTGGATGCATGACCAGGATGACATGCAAGGTGACACCACGTCCTCCAGATGTCTTATGCACGTCCTGTCTGCATGCAAGGAAACACCACAGTGCCCACATGTCGATCATCATGCTTCGGTTGCATGCGCGACGACACCTCATGCTTCTACATGTCATGCTACATGTCTGCTTCCATGACGGTGACACATCGTGCTTGTGTAGACATAGATCTTGCCAGGAATTTGACACCATGTACTCCAAATGTCTGGAAGCATGGTATGGTTGCATGCAAGGCAACACCACAACGCCCACATGTCGATCAACATGCTTAGGTTGCATGCGCGACGACACCTCGGGCTTCGACATGTCAAGCTGCATGTCCTGATTCCATGAACGGTGACACCTCGTGATTGTGTAGACACTAAAGCTGTTAGATGGTTGACAGCACGTCCTTATCCCATGCACGGAGCCACCTCGTGTTTCTCGGTCCGTTCATCTGATTTTGGTCCTTCTGGCATATTTTTGACCCGCGATCAATCCCGAATATTTTTCTGCTGCCTTTCTGATGCGCTGAGTATTTTTAATAACTTCCAATCTTAATTTTGACTTGATGTAAAATATTTCCTGAGCCTCCGTCTTCCCTGAAAAAATCCATAATACCGAAATTAGGGTTTTTTCCCAATTTTGGGTTTTCCCGTCATGCTTCGATCCCGTCGTGCTTACTTCCTGTCCTGCTTAATTCCAGTCCTACTTCCGACTTATTATGTTTCCAAAATAATATTTCACTGATACGAGAGTTTTCCGAAAACGTCGTGCTTCGGAAACGTCGTGCTTCTAAAACGTCGCCCTTCTAAAATGTCGTGCTTCAAGAAAACTGTTATGCTTCCAAAACGTCCGTCTGCTCAATCTAAGAAATTTTATAACATGGCATAGCAGCTTATTTTGACTCATGGTTCACTCACGATCCATTCTTTGACCATCTCGTATTTCAAAATTTCTCGATCAATCCTTATCGCCCGCGACTCGACCACCAGGTTGATGCTCGACCACTCTTCCATTTTCTATGAACCATGTTAAGTTTTATATGACCAAAAAGAAAAGTTCCTCATCATACGTTGATTCCCAAAAGCTTGGCTCCAAATTCTAACTTTGTCGATCTCGACCATTTTACCATTTCAGGTGAGTTAGTACAGTGTGTGCCGCTTGCATACAAGTAGTGATTGTTGTGTTTTTATTTGTGTTGTCTAGATATTTTTTTTACTTATGAATGTAGGATTTCATAATCATCTAGACGTTGTAGTGTGTTGAACCTCAAGAGATTTGAGTTAGACTCTCTCTTGTCGGGTGTGTAGATATTTTTGCATGAATTACTAGTTGTTTAGTGTGTTTCTTGTTTGTGAGTTGTCTTGTGCTAGGTCTAGACCAATCATTGCATGGAGGTTAGAGGTGGAGCTCCATCATGCTGGTTGTATTTTGTGTTTTGGTCTAGACTAGCAAAAGTACGTGTTTGTGTGTGTTGTGCATCTGGTCTAGGTGGGCATTGCATGGAGTAAGAGGCGGAGCTCCTTCATGCTGGTTGGTTTTTTGTTACGCCTAGGATAGAATGTATGGCCATCTTGGGGATTACATTGGGAGAAGCCCAATTCTCTGATGAGGTGGACACTTGGGGTTAGATTGGGAGAATCCCAATTCTCCAGTGGTGGAGTTACCTACTCTCCACGGCTCGTTACGTGAAGTGGGTCGCACCCATGGACAAGCGCTGCATGACGATGTGGCCCGGGTTAGATTGGGAGAAGCCCAATTCCCGGAGTGATGTTTTCTGACCATGTGATTCCAGTGTTTGTGGTAGGGAGTGTTAAGGGTGGAGGGTTATGCCTCCGTGGTGTGAAGGGATCCCGGGATGTGTGGTATGTGGCTCGATACTTTGAGCGCTTTGTTTGTTTGTTTTTGTGTTGTTTAGTCTAGGATTGAGTCTAGATTGCATTTGTGTGTTGTTAGGTCTCAGTGGTGACACTAGTTGCACGTTTACTCTTCCGCATTGTTTGTTTGTATGCATATTTATTTTGTGATTGTGTGTTGTTGTTTAAGCATGGGCTGAAGGAGGGGGTGGGTTGTTGTTGTTGTTTTTCGGAACTCACTGAGTAATTTCGATTACTCATGCCCTCTTCTACTATGCTGGTAACCAGTAGGTGGAAAGTATAGAGGAAAGCGGAGCGGTAGGCGACCGGTGTAGATTTGAAATGGAATAAGCATAAGCAAGGACTAGCTTTCGAATGTATATGTTTACTTTTCTTTTCTTTTGGCACTAGGCCGAGCGCTCGAACTCTGATATTTTTTAATGTATTGTAAGACGCTTTCCACCTAAAATGAATAAAAGAATGTTTATATTCGTGGTTGTGTGCTGAATGAAATAAAACCTTGTTCGGGTTGACACAACTCGAAGACCGTGGTACGGGTTGCAAAGCCTTAGGCCATGGCCTGGGGGACATAGAAAACCGGAATGGGTTGGTCGAGAGTCTTGATTTGTTCTTCGTTCTTGGTCGATCTGATTTGGTAAGCAATACTTGTGGCATTCTCGGGTCATATCGGGTTAGTCCGGCCTAGGACGGTCCGGGGGTGTTGCAAATGGTGGTATCAGAGCATGGTTCCTGATCATGCTCATAAGCCTCAACGTTTTCCTGTTTTATCGAGTCAATATGAGTCGCTTATGCTAATTGGGAAACCGGTATGTTCCGCTTAGGAGTATTAGGAATAAAAACTAGGATTAGTCCTTCGGGGAAATTTAGCATAAATCCTTGTATATGTGCAGATGTTTAACCTAGCATTAGTCCGGCCTAGGACGGTCCGGGGGTGTTACAAATGGTCTAACCCATAACCTATCATATAAATTCTAGATATTGTATTGTTTTATTCATTCAACATTTTTAATCAAAAACCTTTCTTTTTTTATTATTGTTGAATCCTTTGTTCTTAATCGAACATTGTAGCTTCTAAGTTGTTGGAGTGAGTCATATCATTGGGTTTAGGAGTTGGAAGATCAAGGGTCTTCCGTGGCCCTTGTGCGACCATTTGATCTATGGCCCTTGATCGTTTGTGCTTTCTAGCTCATTCGATGCAAGGCTTATCCAATCCTTTGACCTTAGAGTGATCCTTCAATTTTGGGCGTATCATGCCATGAAGTTCTAGACGTAGAGAAGCTAATGGACTTGAAACAAACCTTGGTGGCCTTATTCTCATTTAGAAATCAGAGTTTGAAGCTTGTTAAGAAAGGCCCAACAAGAAACTACATGTCATGGTCGAATAATATAACAATCTGACGGCACTGCTTTGACCGTCGACCATGCGAAAAGAAGAGACCAGCTGAAGAGTTGTTCTATCTCAACTTTCAAAATTTGGCCAAGTCTTTGGTCTTTGGTCAAGTCTAACATATTTATGTAGTTTTTATTTCCTAGAATAAGTTTAGACCTTTGGTCTAACACATAGCATATTATATAAATGCTAGATATTGTATTGTTTAATTCATTCAACATTATTAATCAAAAACCTTTCTTTTTTTATTCTTGTTGAATCCTTTGTTCTTAATTGAACATCGTATTTTCTAAGTTGTCGGAGTGAGTCCTATTTTTGGGCTTAGGAGTTGGAATATAAAGGGTCTTCCGCAGCCCTTGTGCGACCATTCGATACACGTCCCATGATCGCTTGTGCTTTCTAGCTCATTCGGTGCAAGGATTATCCAATCCTTCAACCTTAGAGTGATACTTAAGTTTTGGGCATATCATGTGGTATCAGAGCCACTCTGAGGTTTGGAGTTCCTCACAGCTAGTCGTAACTCTTCATCTTCTAGGAGATCAACTGTGTCTTTTGGACTGTTAAGAAACCATGAAGAGAAGGCATAGCACAAAGCAATGGAGGTAAAAATCTTCATATTCTAAGGGATCTGTGTCTTTTGTACTATTAAGACTCTATGAAGAGGAGGCTGAACTTAAAGTACAAAAAGAAAAGTTGCGAGAATAGAGGTACAACAAACGTACAACCGAGATGATAGAACAATATGAGCGTGACCAAGAGGAGGAAGTGAAAACGTCACGACCTGAGAGAGACAAATGGAAGAAACCACTCAGCAAAGAAGGTACACGAATCTTACTTGGTTCTAGTTCAATGAGAGTTAAACCGAGCAGTCCAAAGAAGACAATCAAAAAGCTACAATCGAAACAAGATGTAGAAACTCCATCGGCCAGAACTGAAAAGAAGAGTAATGAGGGTTTTGAGAGATGACTGGAGAGTTTCAAGGCTAAGATCCATCAAAGGATCACAGACCCACGTCCATCGTCAATGTTTGAAGACCATTAAGAGGCCAAAGATATCGAACTGGAGCTATTGACTGTTTATGACCGAGCAGAATCTATGGACGACCATCCGCATCAAAAGGAATAACCAGAGGCTGTAAGTGTTCTCTTGGATGTCCAAAAGGTGGCTGAAGATGTGGTTGACAGTGGACCAGAAGCTGATCATGAAAAAGATCTCACAACCGCTTATTCTTCAGGTGATATTCTTGGTTCTTTATCAAGTGATAAACTGGTTCAGCCATTTGTTTGCAAGGAGTACGACCCAGTGGAGCTACTGAGGAACAAAACATTGAGACCTTGTTCTCATTCAGAAATCGGTGTTTGAAGTTTTTCAAGAAAGGCCCAACAAGAAACTACATGTCATGGTTGAATAATATATCGATCTGACGGAAATTCTTTCACCGTTGACCATGCGAAAGGACGAGACCAGCCAAAGAGTTTTTCGACCACAACTTTCAAAATTTGGTCAAGTCCAACATATTTATGTAGTTTGTATTTCCTAGAATAAGTTTAGACCATTTGTATAACCCATAGCCTATTATATAAAGGATAGATATTGTATTGTTTTGTTCATTCAACATTTTTAAACAAAAATTTTTCTTTTCTATTCTTGTTGAATCCTTTGTTCTTAATTGAACATCCTAGCTTCTAAGTCGTCGGAGTGAGTCATATTTCGGGGTTAGGAGTTGGAATATCAAAGGTCTTCCGCAGCCCTTGTGCGACCATTTGATCCACGTCCCTTGATCGTTTGTGTTTTCTACGCTCATTCGGTGCAAGGCTTATCCAACCCTTCAACCTTAGAGTGATCCTTCGATTTTGGGCGCATCATGCCATGAAGTTCTAGACCGAGAGAAGCTAAGGGACTTGAAAAAAAACATGGCAACCTTGTTCTCCTTCAGAATCAGTGTTTGAATTGTTTCAAGAAAGGCCCAACAAGAAACTACATGTCATGGTCGAATAATATATCAATCTGACAGCAATTCTTTGAACGTCGACCATGCGAAAGGTCGAGACTAGCCGAAGAGTTTTTCGACCACAACTTTCAAAATTTGGTCAAGTCTTTGGTCTTTGATCAAGTCCAACATATTTATGTACTTTGTATTTCCTAGAATAAGTTTAGACCTTTGGTTTAACCCATAGCCTATTATTTAAAGGCTAGCTATTGTATTGTTTTGTTTATTCAAATTTTTTAATCAAAAACCTTTCTTTTTATTCTTATTTAATCCTTTGTTCTTAATCTAACATCGTAGCTTCTAAATTGTGGTAGTGAGTCATATCTTCGGGCTTAGGAGTTCGAATATCAAGGGGTCTTCCGCAGCCCTTGTGCGACCATTTGTGCAAGGTTTATCCAATCTTTCAACCTTAGAGTGATCCTTCAGTTTTGGGCGTATCATGTGGTATCAGAGCCACTCTGAAGTTTGGAGTTCGTCACAGCCATACATTTGTAACTCTTCACCTTCTAAAAGATCAACTGTGTCTTTTGGACTGTTGAGAAACCATGAAGAGAAGGCAGAGCGCAAAGCACGAGAAGAAGATTTGCGAGAATGGAGGTACAACTCTTCATCTTCTAAGAGATCTGTGTCTTTTGGGCTATTAAGAAACTATAAAGAGGATGCTGAACTTATAGCAAAAGAAGAAAAGTTGCGAGAATGGAGATACAACAAACGTACAACCAAGATGATAGAACAATATGAGCGTGACCAAGAGGAGGAAGCCAAAACGCCACGACCTGAGAGAGAAAAATGGAAGAAACCCCTCAGCAAAGAAGGTACACGAATGTTCCTTGATTCTGGTTCAATGGGAGTTAAACCGAGCAGTCCAAAGAAGGCAGTCAAAATGTCACAATCAAAACAAGTTGTAGAAACTCCATCCGCCATATCCGCAGAGAAGAGGAATGAGGGATTTGAGAGATAGCTGGAGAGTTTCAAGGCTAAGATCCATCAAAGGATCACAGACCCATGTCCATCGTCAATGTTGGAAGAAGATCAAGAGGCCAAAGATATCGGACCGGAGCTATCGACTGTTTATGTCCGAGCAGAATCTATTGATGACCAGCCTCATCAAAAGTAAGAGCCAGAGTCTTTAAGTTTTCTCTTGGATGTACAAAAGGTGGATGAAAATGTGGTTAATAGTTGACCAGAAGCTGATCATGAAAAAGATCTCACAACCGCTTATGCTTCAGGTGATATTATAGGTTCTTTATGAAGTGATAAACTGGTTCAGCCATTCGTTTGCAAGGAGTACGGCCCAGTAGAGCTACTGAGGCCTGAATAGAGTCTACAACACTTCATCTTTGAGCCAGGAATAGGGGCGTGTGTGCACAAGAAGAGTGGAAATACCTTGGCTGAGCAAAACCATGCTGGTTCATTCATCCTAGAAGGTCCGGATTTGTGAACAAATCCTTTTAAACGAGGAGGGGATGATGCGACCCTGACCAGAATCATTGACCACGGTATGAAAATCAGGTACGAACCAGCTAGGAACTGATCATAGCTTGGCTTAATGGGCTGTTTAAGGGCCTTATCGGTTTGATACATGAAGTTCTAGACCAAGAGAAGCTAATGGACTTGAAACAAAACATGGACACCTTGCTCTCATTCAGAAATCAGTGGTTGAAGTTGTTCAAGAAAGGCCCAACAAGAAACTACATGTCATGATCGAATAATATTTCAATCTAACGGGAATTCTTTGACCGTCGACCATGCGAAAATACAAGACCAGCTAAAGAGTCTTTCGACAACAAATTTCAAAATTTGGTCACGTCTTTGGTCTATTCAAACATATTTATGTAGTTTTTTATTTCCTAGAATAAGTTTATACCATTGGTCGAACACATAGCCTATTATATAAAGGCTAGTTATTGTATTGTTTTGTTAATTCAACATTTTTAATGAAAAACCTTTCTTTTTTTATTCTTGTTGAATCCTTTGTTTATAAGAACATCGTACAGTCTTCGGAGTGAGTCATATGTTTGGGCTTAGGAGTTTGAATATCAAGAGTCTTCTGCAGCCCTTGTGCGACCATTCAAACCACGTTCCTTGATCACTTATTCTTTCTAGCTCATTCGGTGCAAGGCTTATCCAATCCTTCAACCTTAGAGTGATCCTTCAATTTTGGGCGTATCAATAAGTGCGATATACCTGCAGATTTCATAGTGCTTAAATATGAGCGAGAACCCAGAAACCAGATTATTTTAGGACGACCTTTCCTTGCCACTGCCAGAGTGATCACTGATGTTAGAGAAAGATGTATATGCCTCAACATGGTGAAGATACCGATGGTCTTTGACATGGAAAAGTAATAAAACAGCCTTTGATAGACGGTCAAACCTACCATATCGATTACCTTTCCGACTTAGCATAAGAACTATTCATGGATATGTACTCAAACGATTCTCTAGAGAGCAATCACATCTCCTGAAGGTTACACCTTAGCGTTAGATGATTGGACTGAAGATTATACAAGGTTAATGGATGCCAAAAAAAGAAGTTTTCAATGTCGATATTGACGAACTCGATCTATCGACGCCCATCAATCGGCACCCCAATATAACCATCCGGACGGGTATTTTTCTCGACGGGTATTCAGGATTTTTCCAGATTCCCATACATCGGGACGATCAAGAAACGACCACCTTTACATGTACCTATGGAATGTTCGCATATCACAGAATGCCATTCGGACTCTGTAACTCCCCTGCAACTTTCCAGAGATGCATGATGTCGATATTCACCGATATTTTCGAGGACTTTATGGAGGTTTTCATGGACGACTTCTCAGTATATGGTCCAAATTTTAAAACATGTCTCGGCAACCTGTGTAAGGTATTAGGTAGATGCGAAGAGAAAAATCTGTTTTTGAACTGGGAAAATCCCATTTTATGGTTAACAGTGCGATTGTCTTGGGACACAAGGTGTCAGCAGCCAGAATTGAGGTAGACAAGGAAAATATTGAAGTAATGACATGACTGCCACCACCCACTAATTTCAAGGACGTTAGAAGTTTTCTAGGACATGCTGAATTTTATAGAAGATTCATAAAAGATTTTAGCAAAATTGCTAGACCCCTTACTGCACTCCTGTGCAAAGAGATGATATTCGATTTTACACATGAATGTCTTGAAGCCTTTACATAAATCAAATCAATGCTCGTATCTTCCACAATTGTCCAACCACCAGACTGGGATCTACCATTCGAGATTATGTGCTACGCCATGATTTCACTGTAGCACAGTACTTGGGCAGAAGAAAGACAAAAGGTTGCATGCTATATACTGCGAAAGTAGACCTCTCGATGATGTGCAACACAATTCTGCGACAACATAAAAAGAATTATTAGCAGTGGTATTCACCATTAAGAAATTCCGATCCTATCTAGTCGGTTCAAAAGTAGTTGTTCACACCCACCACGCAGCATTGAAATATTTAATGAAATGGATTCTACTTCTCCAAGAATTTGAAATAGAAGTAAAAGACAAGAAAGGAGTAGAAAACAGAGTCGCAGATCACTTATCACGAATAAGAGTAGATGACGACATCCCTATAGATTATTTTTACCCACAGAAAACGTCTACTTAGCAGAATCAACATTCGTTGGTAGTGTCAGTTCGGCACATGAAGTGGAATCGATCGACGACATGCTAAGACCATCAAACGATTATAGCCATAAGCATCGATCAATTTTGTCCAGACACCATCGACCGACGATACATTCGAGAAGGACAATGAAATAATCATTTCAATAGATATCAACGTCAGTTGTAATCCTTTGATTCCAAATGATGATTCTCCCGGGGGTAGAAGTTTAAGTCGGGGGTATGTTCACTGAACACCACTGATAGACCTTGTTATGATGATATTGTAAAATATCTTGCGGCCGAAGTAGAAACCAAATTCTTCAAACGATATCATAAAAATAAATTTTTAAGAGAAATTTGAAGATATCACTAGGATGAACCTTATCTTTATAAACATTGTTCTGACGACATATACAGACGATGTGTTGCTGAAAGCGAAACTTTGGAAATTATGTATCATTGTCATGGATCTGATTACGCCGGACATTTCGCCATTATTAAGACACTGTCAAAAATTCTGCAATCAGGCTTTTGGTGGCCAACTATGTTTCGAGATGCTCAAGCCTACATAGCGAAATGCGACTACTGCAAAAGAAGACGGAAAATCAGCAAGAGAAATGAAATGGAACAAAATTACATACTTGAAGTTAAAGTCTTTGATTGCTGGGTCCTCAATTTCATGGGCCCTTTCCCTTCTTCGTACGAAAATAAATACATATTAGTTGTCGTAGACTACATATCCAAATGGATCAAAGCAATAGCAACTATGAAAAATGACGCTTCCGTAGTCGTTAAACATTTTAAGAGCATCATCTTTCCTAGATTTATAGTTCCTCGAGTAGCTATAAGAGACAGAGGTACCCACTTTATAAATTGAGTGTTCGAAAAACTACTCAAGAAACATGGAGTTCACCATCGAGTAGCCACACTCTATCATCCTCAGACCAGCAGACAAGTATATGTATTCAACCATCAAATCAAAGAGATCTCAGAAAACACGGTAGGATCAACCCGAAAGGATTGGTCTCTAAAATTGGAGGATGCGCTTTGGGCACACCAAAAAGCGTTTAAAAACCACTATGAACTACCCCATTTCACCTACTCTATGGAAAAGCATGCCATCTCCCTGTAGAATTAGCTCATAAAGCAGAATGGGCCATCATAAGGACAAACTATGATGCTAACCCCGCAGCAGAAAAGATATTAATGCAGGTAAATGAGCTAGACGAAATTAGATATCGCCCCTACGAGAACTCAAAATTGTACAAGAAAAGAACGAAAGCCAATCACGACAAGAAAATCATTTCTAGCCAATTCGAACTGAACGATCAAGTACTCCTGTAGAACTCTCGGTTGACTTTGTTTCTCAGAAAACTAAGTTCTCGTTGGTCATGAACCTTCACCATTAAAGAAGTTACGCCTTACGGGCCAATTGTTCTATTTAATCCTAAAAGAGAGGATTTCATGGTGAATGAGTAGAGAGTGAAAAATTATTGGGCTGACGTTGAAATCCCGCATACTCAGACCATGTGTCTAGAGGTGCCTGGCCCCAAATGATAAGCCCATTTTTCGTCAAGCTAATGACTTTAAACGAGCGCTGAGTGGAAGGCAACCCATTAATTTAATATGAATAAATATATATATATATATATATATATATGTATAATAAAAATATTAATTAATTAATTGACAATAATTATATAATAATTATTTATGCATTTACGAATGTTTTAAGTGAAAAATGAGTCACATAACAGACCATCGATCGATGCCCCCATTACATAAAACACTTTCTCCAAAACCGCCGAAAACCTCTCCAAGTTCCACACTCAATTTCTCACAAGATTTTTGGCATATTTTGCTCGTTCTTGAGCATAACCACTCGATTTTCACCCTTCTATCTGTTTAGTTAACTTCATCAACCAATCATCAAGGTATGATCTCTAAATATCTTAGTTTAGGGAACTTCTTAGGGTTTGAAGAAAAAATCATTTTTAGTGGTTTAGCTTGGAATTTAGAACGATTTAGGGTAATGGAGTACTAGATTAGGAGTTACCAAGTATCTTTATATATGATTTGCATGACTTGAGTTCACTTTTTGGGATTACATATCCCATGGTTCGCGATGAACCATCGATCGATGCCCATTAGGTGACGTTGATCGATGGTCATTTTTGATCTCGACATTGATTCTGATTCTTGACTTTGTTTATCAAATGCATATGGACGAGAGGAGAACGAAGGCACGGTATGAGGACGGTAGCTTTAGTGCTCTGCCACAGGGTCCTCCATGCAACGACCATTGGCCAAAGGAAGAAGAGAGCTTGATCATGACATTTGAGGACTACCTTAACCCTTGAAAGGCTGTAGCATCAAAGGGATGGACCCATAGGCCAGTGCGCATGGAGTGGGACGACTACGACAGCCAATACTATAACGCTTCGCAAAGCATTTCCATTGAGCCCACCAAGTTCGTCGATAGACGTACCTTGAAAAAGCCGGGGCTCAAGACAGACTTCAAGAAAATGGTGCATGATTTGGGACTGGGTATCATGGCTACTAGGCCATATCCTCTCTTCCCAGACCTGGTCTGACAGTGCATCACCACGGAAAAGGTGCTCCACAAGAGCCTTAGAGTGAACATGGCGAAAGAGGCTAGTTTGACCTTTCTCATTACATGCATCAGGTACCGGATCACCATTACGCAGCTCTATGAGATCTATGAGTTTGACGATAATACTCTTGCCTGCACCGTCGCTCCCTTCCCTGGTCAGACTACCTTTTGGGGACTCATCATTACAGGCCACTTCAACTCAGGCTCTGCTACACAGACGGACGTCCGTCACCCCACCCTACGCTACTTCCTGAAGGTCCTTGGCAACACTCTGTTGTGCAAGATGGAGCCCAACAAGGTTAGGGGTCAGGAGCTCACACTGCTTTACTACTCAGTCAGGGATTTGGTTGGGCTCGATGATGAGGTCTTCCCAACACCAATGAGCGATCAGTGGGTGAACTTGGGAGCTGTCTTTGCTGATCACTTGGCCACCCTGACGGACAAATCTTCAAGGGTTCTGGCACAAAGAAGGAGATCGTTCGGAACCTTTTGACAGCTATATTTGGTTTTCATGGAGTCAGCTTTGAGGGAAATACAGTAGAGAGGGTGATAAGGTATAGACCATGGTGACTTCCAGAGAGTCATAGTGGACGCAGTTCATGCCATATGGGCCAGAGTGGAGACGATTTCTAGGTGCTAGTATTTAAGCCATCCCAGGATCAGAGTGAGATCACCACCAGAAGCTGTACCACAACCTCAGCAGACCGACATGGACACCTCGAACGAAGGGGCAACAAACTTATGCACATACTTTTTTTTATTTTGTTGTCTTTGGATTTAGATTATTATATTATGCTGTTTGGATGTTTTGATGTGTGTTTGAGGGTCTAACAGAGCTAACCCAATGAGAGATGATCAGACTGGAGAGTAGGCACACACACGATTTCAGCCTGTTAGCCTAGCATCGATCGATGACGCTTTATTGCTGTCGATCAACGGTGAACTAACATAGAGGTTTAGCAGACAATTCGAGTCCACCATCGATCGACACCATCAGTCGACGGCTTGGACGGTTTACCATTGGCCGACACTCACCTATCACCATCGATCGATAGGCCTTTCGGGATAGATTACACTAGGGACAATGTAATTTAAGTCTGGGGGAGGTGCGGTAATGGTATTTATTTGTTTTTGAGTATTTTTTATTGTATCTATATAAGTTTTTCAAAAAGTTTTTATTGATTCAATAAGGTGACTATGATCAAGATTTATTATTGACTGGCCACACTTTAGCACCATTCTTAAAAGGTTGTTTGTAAATATTACTAGAGATACCAAAGTGGATCACCCTGCCACTATATCACACTTCCTTAGAAAGTTTGAAGGAACCGAAGCTGATATCCAACACAAATCCTGACTTTATTTGCTTACTTTGGGGCTTGGTATACACTGGATCAGATTACTTCTTCAAGTTTGTAGGTACAAGTAATTGCATCTCATGTTGCCTTCTCTCTCTCTCTCTTCAGCATCTACCTAAATGCTTAAAAGATTGAGATTACTTCCCGAGATGCAGAGGGGTAGGTACATTACAAATGACCACATTATTATAATTCTGAGGAAAAATCACACATTGTTGGAAGCGAGGGGTAAGTATATTACCGATGACCCCATTATTCGCCTACCACTTTGGCCAAAAAGTAGAAGAGAAAAAATAAAATAAAAAGAACAAAAAATCGAAAAGAAGATGGCAAAACGTTTGTGTTAAACAACATTGATCACTGGAATTGAGATCTAAAAAGATTCAGAGAAGAGAGAAAAGAGGGAAGAAAGGGATCAGAGAAGACTTTGTGCTCAGTTGTCCAAAATTTCAGGGGTAAGAGTCCATATGTCCTCTGATCGATACTATCAGGGTAAAACCTGCACTTTTATTTTATGCAAAGAAATGAAATCAGTAAAGGGGTGAGTCAGGCTAGTTTTTGCTAAGTTGTTGGTAGAATGGATTTGGTTCCTATACTAGGATAGGGTATATAAAGGTTTTGTGTGATTGAGTTAATACGTTGTGGTTTCAACAAAGTAGGGTGACAATTATATTTAGACATTATGTGAGTCATTGCTTTTCAAACCTCTTTCACAGGGTTTTTTTTCCTTGAGGAGAAGCAAAAGGTTAAGTCTGGGGGAGTTGGTATGTCATGGTTTTTCCGTATTTTACCCATGATATATAGAGTGTTTTATAGTCTTTTATATGTATTTGGTACAATTTAGAGTATTTACATGTCTCGTACTCATTGGAAGCAATGGGAGTTCTTGGGCTATTTTGGAGCATTTAGGATGCTCGTCCAGAACCTTAGAGTCGGATCCAGTTTATGCATGAACCATTGATCGATGTCACACACTGTGAGTTAATCGACATCCAAGTTGACTACGAGATTAATGAAGGCTTGAGAAATTACAAGTTTTACCCAGAAGTTCCAAGTTCCATCATTTGCCAGACAAGTCCTGGCCGAAATTTAGACTATTTATTAGGGTTTTCTATCTTAGTTTTAATCTAAGCCTAAAACACCTATGAGAGAGAGTTGTCTTCTAAGTTACACACAAGTTTTAGATTTGAGAGTTGGAACACCTTGTTACATCTATTAGAGAGAGAGAGATCTGATCATCATTACAGAGAAGATCTTGAACTCCTTATCTTTTTACTCAGTTTAATTTATGCAAATTATTCAGACTTTAATCATGTTCTTTATTGCTATGTATGAGTAATTCATTGTTAAATTTAGGATTCTTCAATGGTAGTAATGTCTTGTTGATTTTATAGAATTGTTAAGGCAATCTTCTTGGTTCTTTGTTTAAGTTGCTCTTAATGCTAATTTGAATTTGATCACCTCAATCTTAGAAGTTAGGTTTCATAATGCAAGCGCGAGCTTGGTTATGACCCTGAATCTATCTTAAACAATCTAAATAAATGGTAACAAACAGGAGTTGAATTGGAAGTTTAGAGAACCCATCAAACCGCGAAATTAGTACTGTTTTGAATGAGTGTAGATCAACGCTACTTTGTTGACATCGATCGACACTCAGCTGAATACACGAGAGCGATCTCCTAAACCCTAAAGTTGGAGTTCAAGAACAGTACTCAATTAAAACCCTAGCAATCGATTAGTTTGCTACCTAATCCTACCTGAAAATTTCCCCTAAGTTTAATCCCTTAATTTAATCTTCATAAACCAAATCAATCTTGAAATCGCTTTCATTATTATCATTTATCTAGCTTTAATTCGGAAGCAATAAATCTATTGTGCAATCCTAGAGTCTATGTGGATTCGATCCCTAAGTACTACACTGAACCTCTTTTTTGAGAGAGAAAAAGTGGGGAATAGGTTTAATTTGAGAGTGTTACAAACCACACATCACTTGACCACAATGATCCTCAGTTCCTGAAAGAATAAGCAACATAAGCACTAATCTTAATCGAAGACAGAACGGTTGATTCTACAATGCTTGGCTTGGTTCCTATAACAGCAATAAACCTCAATCAATATAATCATAGAATAAACAGAACCTATCTACCTTATCCTAAGTCTAGCATCCAACCACCCCACATGACTTTAGAGTAGATAGACAGTCCAAATAAAACAATAGAACATGACCAGAACTGTATTGTTGCCACAGACCAAACCGCATATACGGATAAAGCCTAAGTTCATCCGGCCACTATTTAAGTCCGGCTCATAAGATTCTAGAATTCCTTACCTGATCCAGCACTAAGCCTTGATCCATACAACCGAGTGAGAACCCAACCCATCCGGATCGTTTCGACAACCGACCAGACCTTGGGACCCATTATTCCGGTCAAACGAACTGTGTATATCTCCGACTACACAAGCCTTAGACTGATTCATATGGATCGTACATAACCGCATCCAATGACACCGGTTGGAACCACGCATCCCTTGGTCGATGGAAACCTTTGGTAGATGGCACCTTTTGGTCGATGGCACCTTTTGGTGGATGGAACCTTTTGGTCAATGACACCTTTTGGTCGATCGCACCTTTTGGTTGATGGCACCTTTTGGTTGATCGCACCACCCTTGGTGACTCGTGACTCTTGGAGATCGTACCCTTTGGGTCATTCCCAACCATCCAGCCCAACCGCCCCTTCTCTGGAACGATCCGGACTGTCCGCATAACCGACCCATGGTCTAGGTTACAGTTTTGATGTGATCGGACTAAGTCTAGGGACGCAACCCTTGGAACCATCCATCACACCCCTTCTTGTAAAACAGAAAGGGAAGAAAAATAAGAAGAAATTGAAATAGATAAAAAGAAAATGGATGTAACCACCAAACGACCAGTCCATAGACTCGACCATTGGGGTCGTCCGTCTTGACTGATGGATCGCCGGTCCATCACATACCTTGGAACCAGTCCCTGGGTTTTCTACGTTCTTCCCCTTGTTATATACTCCCATTCTTGATCGGAAATGCTTTCCCCAAACGATTGAACTCGCCTGGATAATAACCACCACAATCGCCTTCCTCTTGGCCGAAAACTCTCTCTCTTTCTCTTTCATGACATTTCTCTGAGTTTTTACTCTCCAAAAAATAATAATAGAAATCGACAGAGAGGGTCCCTATTTATAGAGAATGATCAGCCAGGACGTTCCCCACGAACAGGTACAACTTACTAGGCGAATGGGCATGACTTGGTGGATAGGTTGCACCCCTTGGCCGCATGCACCCCTCGCCTATAACTGTTCTTTCTTGGGTTTAGATCAAGCCCAACCAGAAATACAGACCCTCCACGCTTAACCCACGGCATTACCCAAGGACCCACCAAGCCCTGGCCACGATGGCCGGACCAATCAACCCACCACCGTCCCGGACCCAGACCAACTGCCCCAGACCTGAACACTCCGCCCAGATGAGTTGAACTTATCCCCAGATGGTCCAGTTGAGTTAGCTGGTAGCTCTGCTGAATGATCTGACCTAAGTCTCACTGAGCTAGATTGAGCTCGGTCGAGCTATGTCTAGCTGGTCGAGCTACCTTCGCCCAGCTACCATAACACTTGCTCAGCTCCTTTAACTTCTTTCTCTCCCTCTCATTTGGTTAAGTCTTCACATACTTAACCCTATTCTAAACATGGATTGCCTGCCTCTTGATCAGAGTGATCCGCAGCTCATTTCCTTGAACCATGGCCAGGCTCATGATCCTATCTAGGATCGGGGGCATGACAAGTCTCCCCCTCTTGCGATGGATTCGCCCTCGAATTCGAATCAATTTTTTCTTCCGAAAAAAAACTAACAAAGCCCCTCAGGATGCTCAGCTTTCATCCTAGCCTTTGTTACCCAAGTGATGATATATTTTCCATTGCAGTCCCAAATGACTTTGATCATTTAGACCATCTTCTTCCTGGTTGCTTTTTCTATCCTGTCTATGATTTGAACCGGCCTCGTTTCTAAGGTTAGGTTCATACCTAGATTGTTAGGGATAGCAGGAAGAACGATGTCTTGCTCCGTCAGACACTTTTGGAGTTGAGAGACATGGAACACATTATGAAACGCATCCATCTTGTCTGGCAAATCGTACGTCCAACTGTGACTGTTCCAGAACAGAATACAGACACATCTGAAGCTATGTATCTTGATAGAGAAGATGAGGGAAACTCAAAGAGGAGGCAAAAGATCGCCAAATATCAATGCAGAGAAGCCACTGAAAAGAAGATGGATAGCTTTGCTAAAAGAGTTTTTAAATTCCTCTAGATATTTCTATTGATGAATCTTATTATACTCACACATTGTGGATATTTTTTCACGGAAAAAAGGGAGACAGATGATGATATAAAGATAATGTTAAATCACCTCAGAAAAAAAGATGAAGCAGAGGGCCTGTCAGAAGAAGAAAAGTGATCCAAGAAAATTTGTGGTTCCATGCTTCATCAAAGGAAACAAATATCCCAACGCCCTTTGTGACACTGGATCATCAGTGAGCATTATGCCAAAGTCTATGGCAGAGGAGATCAACCTGAAAGTGGAACCCTCCAACGATTCTTTCACATTCGTAGACTGCTCAAGAGTGAACTCAAGAGGGATGGTAAAAGATGTTCCTGTGCAGATCAACAATACATTAGTCCCAATAGACGTCCATGTGATGGACATCAGGATAGATTGGAACTCTTTGCGACTACTTGGGAGAGTATTCATGGCCACTGTGGGAGATATATGCAATATGTAGTTAAACAGGTTGTATATATCTCTAATTGATCAAAATATTTTTTATGAACCTGTTAAAAAAAGAACAAAGCTACTCTGATTGAATTGTGTAATGATGCAGAGCTTGTGGCCACATGTTTTTGCGATTAAAAGTTTGATGAGGAATCGGAAGAAGGAGCATTGATCGATACCCAACCTAGACCATTGATCGACGGGGTCGTAGTTCAACAATCGATCGACACCAAACCTTATAAATCGATCGATAGTCACACTTTAGAACCAATCAACACCTACCATGCAGATCTCAATTACAACCCAGCCTACCTCGAGTACGATGAAGATTACAGAGAAGAAGATATGATCGAACACCGAGAGATTGCTATGGAAGAGGCTGGTGTCTGTCATGTTTCCCATCAACTTGGAAAATTGACATCGATCGACGGTAACCATACACCAACAATCAATACTGGGAATGAAGCAGAGACCGAACTAGATTCAGCAAAAAACGCGAAAGGGAATATGGTTATCTACAACCAGATGAGTTCGGTATTATGAGAGATCCAGATGGTCACGCAAAAGCTATGGATGGCAGAATTCTACATGTCACGAAGGAACATGTGGTGGATATACTTACGATGGCCAATGGAGCTGGAAACCTTTTTTGCCACCAGTCTGATTAACAAACATCAATCGACGGTCACCATACACCAACGATCGACATTCATCAGGCTTACCAAGGATACAGTAAAGCTTACGAAGAATACGATGCAGATTACAGAGAGAAATATCTGACTAAGTCTCGCAGCCTGACAATGGAAGAAGTTGGCTGGGTACTGAATGCGAAAGTGGATAATAGAGATCGATCGCCGGCATATCTTGGCCATCGAATGACATCAAACGCAAGGCAGAACAAGAGCAAAGAACAGAAGATGCAGATAATAGTTATCTTAGCTCAGATGAGTTTGGAATTTTCAGAGATACAGAAGGACGTGTACAAGATCTTTATGGGAGAATTCTACACATCCCTAAGGAGGACGTAGCCGATTCCCTTGTTATGGCAAACAGATTAGGAACTTTATTTGGAAAACAGCGATCAATCTATGCACGTATACGCGCATCGATCAACAGCGAGGAATAGAAGAACGTGACAAAACAACAAAAATTGATCGACGACAGCAGTCTTGCATCGATCAACACCACTATTCCAGAAGTAAACCAGTTTTGTACCTCTGATTTTTTTTGTTCAGGAAGTCCACAATCAACCGATTGGATAAACTCACTATTGATAGACGGTACCGTATAGTTTGGACAGTGAACCTATGATGCTAATGGCAGAAGAATTTTCCATTGGGAAAAGAAAGATGAGTATGGAATCTACAGAGATGAGAATGGAAATGCACGAGCTACAGATGGAAGAGTTGTGAATGTGCAAGAAGAAGATATCAGGGCATTTCTAGAAAGAGCTACTATGTTTGAGGACAACTACATATGGTTACCTGAACATGCAGCAAAGATCGGTATGTCCATGAAGAAGCAAGAAAAATACAGCAGAGCAGAGATTGACGATATCGTGCATGAGATCTACAAAGCTCAAGAAATGTCACTGAGTGAGTTCTACAAGAGGCTTGATGATGTCTACTATCCTATGACAAGTGCCTCACCGGTTTGACTAAACGCATGAACGAGATGAAGCAAGATTTGGACACTATTCAAAGACAGCGTGCGAGTGAAGCAAATAGAATGACATCGATCGACGACAACATCATGCCATCGATCGGTGCTAAGATTGACAGACATAATTCTGCAATAGAAAAACAATTAGAACACAGATTCGATGATATTGCTTTTTCTCATAGCCTGAAGAAGGACGATATTTCTCTGAAATTGGAGGATATATCAGAAACTACAGCTGCCAGACTTAGAATGCTAAAGCGCATTATTGAGAATCTACAAAGGATAATGCATTCAGTGGAGGTTACTAAGGAGATCGTAAAGAATGAGAAAGCCAGACAAGATGAAGCAATGAGAAGCTTCGTTGGTACATGGTTTCCAAAGACCAAAGACGATGTAGAAGCTTGTTTTCCAGGTGTTGGTCCACCTCCATTCTACTCAGAAAGTTCAATAAGTCGAGCTTAAGACTATAACCAGGCGCTAAGTGGGAGGCAACCCACTGTTTTGTAAGTTTTTATTTAGTTTTTACTTATACTACTATTTATTTTGAGTTTTATTTAATTTTACAGACTATTTGAGTCCACCACCGATCAACACCATAGAGGCACCATCGGTCGACGTTGGATTGCAACCATCGATCGACCACACCTGCCTACTTATAATTGGAGTTTTTTCTAACCAATCTGGGGCGGATTCTACTTACAGAACCAGTCGAATTAGCCTTTCGAGGTCTTACGATCGATTCCCACTGATAACTACCTCCAGTGGAATTTCTATTGCGACCCATCAGACTGGTCGAGACACAGGACAGAATCACCCGCAGACCAGATAGAATGGCTCGGATCATCCCACCGGCCATAACTCCCTCTGTCTGATCAGAATCGCCTAGTGTCTTCCTTTTACCCAACCAGAAACCCTTCTCCCTGTTTTCTCTGTATTTTTCTGAAGTTTCCACTTTGTTTTTCGTTTGTGGGAAGTGTTTTCCTTCCATGTGCACAAGAATAATAAAAACCAGGAGTTTGGGCGGTTACTACTCGGCCTTAACTGTCCATAACTGTTTTCCTAACTGCTCCCGCGTGACCAAGGTCCCATAACTTCCCTCGGCGCTTATCTTTTCTCTCCCAGACAACCAGTAACTGCTCTCAGGCAGTTTACTTAACTCTCATCAGTCCCAGAACTTTTTATGGATAGTTATTCCCATCCATTAACCGACTCCACCAGTTAAGAAGTTTCTTTACTGCTCTATAACTGTCCCTGACCAACCGACCAGTAACTGTTCTCGACATTTTCTTGGCTTATAAGATACGTTTAGCTCAGTAACCGTTTCCACCAAAACGTAGATCAATCAGTCCACACACAGACTACTGATCTCGGATGACAAGTCCAACTGCCTTGTCTGAAATCTGACCAGTTTAGTCAGACAAGCTTAACTGCTATGTCCGGACCCGACAACATTGTCCTAAACCGACCAACACTGTCCTAGACGACATGTCTAATCCTGACTAGGTCATATGATCAGTCTAGCTAACCTGTCCTTGGACTGATCCATCTCAGACTGCAGAACGCGGGGGTTACACTTAGCACGAGGCCTTACCCAAGGACCGACCGGAACCTTACCACCATGGCCAGACCAACCATCCCACCACCGGCCCAGACCCGGACCAAATGCCCAAGACCCGAATACTCTGTCCAGCTGAGTTGAGCTGATCCTCAGCTGGTCCAGCTGAGTGAGATAGTAGCTCAGCTGAATGAGCTGACCTAGGTCGGACTGTGCTAGATTGAGCTTGGTCGAGCTATGTTTAGCTGGTTGAGCTACCCATTTACTTCGTCCAGCTACCGTAACACTTGCTCAGCTCCTTTAACTCGTTTCTCTCCCTTTCATTTGGTTAAGTCTTCACATATTTAACCCTATCCTGACCATGGATCGCCTACCTCTTGGTGAGAGTGATCCGCAGCTCATTTCCTCAAACCATGGCCAGTCACATGATCCTATCTAGGATCGGGGGCGTGACATGGAACATTGTGGAGTTTTATGATGAGGAAACTCGTAGCTGTTGAAGAAATCAGAGTCAGAGTCAAGATCCAGGAGAAGTGTCGATCGACACTACCTTCTTGGTATCCATCAACACTACCTTCTCGGTATCGATCAACACCAAGCGAGTAGATGGACCGACTTTTTAATTACCAACTTGAAGCCCAAAATATTCACATAATTACAAGACTACCACTGGCCGAAAAAATACCTACTGTTTATGTGTTATCCCATTCTTCCAGAAAAAGACAATCTTTTCTATTCTTTTTGCCATAACATATTATTCTAGGGTTTTTAGTAGTTTTGGAGAGAATATCAAGACCCTTTCATAGATTTGTATTGGAACTTCATTGAAAACCTTTTCTTCTTTATCCGAGAATCCGGATATGCTAAGCCAACGACAAGTGATCAAATAATGAGAAACATGCAAAGTAAAATTAATCAAAATAGAGAGCAAAGTAGAGATGATCTTATTTTAAATCTGCGTATGAGCATTACAACATGTGAAAAAGGCTTCAGCCGCAAGAAATGTCAGCGTATTCTCTATTTTTAACCATCTAAGACCTTAAAACCTACTTGAGTCGCAGGTCGATAACAAAAACAAAAATTTCCTAAATTTCTCTAAGTGCTAATGTTACTATGAATTTTCGTCTTCTTTTCGCCTCTTCCCTTGGTCCTCTTTATATATGCCTCCAAGGCCGGCCATCTTTCCCCTTATGCCCCCGATTTGAGTTTATCTCTTTGCGGAAATTTCATTATCTTCTCGATCTCCATTTTCTATGTATAATCTTTCCTATTTATTTTTATCCAAACCGAATAAACCGTCATTGTACATTGGACCTAATCTCTTTTTTAGTCATAAGTGTGATTTGATCGCGTTTTAGGCCTCTCGGGTCGCTTTACGACCAACATTTTTAGGATTACCTTCGGAGAAAATGTCGACCGTACATAATGATGGAAATCAATCATTTAATTAAGAGGAAAATGGTGTTCAGTTACTTAACATCATCTCTGACTATTAATTCAAACTTTATGAGAAAACAAGTCTTTATTGTTCTATCATAAAATCTCAAAGAAAACTCTAATTGAGATGAAACGAAAACATTTCGATCGATATTCAAAGGACAACACAACGAAAGACTCAATGACCTTCATAAGAGTTGT
The DNA here is from genome assembly GCA_905132885.1 of Moricandia moricandioides. Taxonomy (NCBI): domain Eukaryota; kingdom Viridiplantae; phylum Streptophyta; class Magnoliopsida; order Brassicales; family Brassicaceae; genus Moricandia; species Moricandia moricandioides. The sequence continues at coordinate 139,261 of CAJHQQ010000236.1, forward strand.
GTGGAAAAGTGTGGGTGAGAAACACGCCTCTGTCCAAGAGGACAGCATTCCTGTTCCCAAGGTACTAGTTCCTTAAGATCACTGGTTCCAACATAGTTTCCCTGACCATGCTAGCGGAACTAGCACCGTTCAAACCTTACTAGCAACATAGTGATAGTACTGACGTTAATACTCCCTTCTTTGCTTCTCTCGGACATCCTTTCGATCAGCCCTTGACTGGTAACGGGGTGTTGTCTCAGAAAATTTCAAGGAATCCTCTCGCATGTGCATGGGGATAAGTTTTGTGCTTTCTTACCTTTGACCTTAAGTTTCGTCCCATATTATCAGTCTTCTTTTCTAGAAGGGTCTTAATGTGCTGAACGAGGACCTTTTGGCGAGGCGTTCAGAAAAGTGGATGTCCCACTTAAGAGCTGAAGCTACAGAGAAGAAGGTCGCCCTTTTGAAGAGCAAGGCTGAAGCCTAGAGAAAATTGTATTTTACTCGTGAGGCCGTGGTGGAGAGGAAACAGGCCTCTCGTCTCCGCCGTGATCTGAGACAGGAAAGACCGGAGGTCGCTTTTATATTCCAGGATCATTCGGCTCAAATCGCGGCAGATCTCGGGGAGATGAAAAAAGCTCTGAAATCGTTTGGCGCTTTTCCGGAGTGCAGAGGGTGTGTTGGAGCCTTGATGTTTTCAATTATGATGGTGAGCTAGCGAGGACCTTGAGACATCAACGCTTCAATATTCATGCAGAGCATTTACTACTTTAGATCGAGGGAAGAATTCTGGAAAGGCTGTCCCTGATTCCCGTCTCCCCTGACTTCGAAGTTGTTGTGCCCGAAACTCCGTTTGAGGAGGGCGTAGTTGACCAGCCTTCGGTCAAGCTTGGCATCAGTGATTATGCGCTCGGGGCTTCGATGACTTGTAAGTTTATCAATAAATGTGACGGGTCTTTGTATTTGGAGGGAGCGTGTTCCCTATTTTGCGCTCGGGGCTTTGATGACTGGTGATTTTATCTATAAATTGTATTTACACGTAGCCTAGATGGACAAGTAGCCTGGTGGGGAAATAGCCTAGTCGGCACATGACCTAGTGGGCACATAACTTTGTGAGCACAAGGATCTTTAGTTGATAGGATTAATTAGGTCTAGATGTCACATGGTCGAACGAGATGGTAGACTTTTCCATATGCTTGAATGAGCATGGTGTGTCGATGTGCTTCAGTGAGCATGGAGTGTTCCTTCTGATGGCCAGAATTTCGTGGCCCAAACAAGTAGATAGAGTTGTAGACTTGCTGCTGTGAGGTTATAATTTTATCTCCTTGATAGTAATCGCAGGATTTGCATGTTATAGGCATAGCAATGAAGATTGTCTTCTAGGTGCTACTTCTTGCCTTGGCGGCTGTAGAATTCGTGAGCTCTGTAGATTGACATGTTCCCCTCCTTCTTTTGGTTTAAGAAACCTATATTTATATTAGAGGCCGTGCCTCTCTCTTAGGATATGGAAATATTCATTATATCCTTAGATAATAGAATATTTTCATTTTTCTTAGAGATGGCCATATATATATTAGAATACTTCCTCTTTCTCTCGGATTTAGGAAGATTCCTTCTTGCCTTAGCTGGTTACCTTATATTAAAGAAGATTTCCATTTATCCTAAGGCATGAGAAATAACTTGACGTGGAACCCGGATGCCAGAAGCTGGAGGCAGGAATGGAACTAGGATCTGAGAACGGATTTCTCCAGGCAGGAATTAGACGGCCGGGGTCCTGCTCGGAAGCTGGAGTAATATCTTCATAGATTATTTTTTCCCAAATATTTTTCCCCTTATTTTCTGGTTTCATGTTTGAAAGCGGAAAATAACATGATTTTCTTTGAGCACTTTCTGAGTTGCACCATGGCAGCAAGTTCCCTGTTGAATTGGGAGTAGGACGGAGGCTCGTCTACTAAATGGTGTATTAAAGCATGAACAACTGACTGACTGGGTGATAGTGCTTTTATGTATGGGCACATGGTCTGAAAGGATTTGTTGCTATATTGGATATGTATTGTTTTTGTAAATGAACAAAAAGCCTTGATCTGATATAGGCGAATGGCCTGGATATCGTTCTATATTCGTCGGTATGCCCCATGGGAATGACTTAGTGGTGTTGAATAATGTAGATAGAGTCACAAACGTGCTTAAATGGGCATGTTTTTTGGTCTGGGTGATGATGAGCACATGGATCAGACTGCATTCTCTGATGGCATGCTCATGGGTGTCCTAATCGTGGAGTAGGAGAGAAACCTTCCTAACAGTAAAGATACCTGGTTCAAAGGCTTGTGGTGCCTTCTTTTCTCATGATGGGGACTTGAACGCAGGTGGATTCCATTGCCAGTGATCGTTGATGTATTTCTCAGAAATGGGTTATCCAGAAAACCACCTGGTATAAGCATGTAGATGCTCGAAGTCTGGGATACTTTGTTGTGTGGGATAAAACTGAGCATGTGAGACTCTATTCTTCTGCTTCTTAAGGATGAGACGTTTCTCCTATGGTGAGGATTAATCGAATTCAACCCAATTTCCATTGGAGAGGTCGTGAGCATATACAGAAGGATGATGATCAGGCTTTTGCCCCTTCTGTTCGTGATGCCCCTGCTTCTGACCCTGCTTCTCTTGCTTTTGAATTATTGTGCCGACTTCTACCTCTTTCTCCTATGATTTTCCAAATTTGAGGCTTTCTATCTCGGTGTTGTCCTTGGCATGTTATAGCTAATCTCTTCCTTAGTTCCAACCATGAATTCAGCCTGTATTCTTGAGGATTTTCTGGCTCTTTATGTCGTCGTGCTGGTTCCCCTTGTTGCATTTCACATGTTTCCTTGCCAATTTGATGCGGTAGCTTCTTGCCTTGTCTCAAGCTTTTCCTTGACCTTTGGAAGGGGACCTTCAGCATGTGTTTTCCTGGTACCCAGAGATAAGATAATCAATATTGGAACTGGAATGGATCTCCTGGACATGTTTTCTTTAGTGAGCAGTCGTATCCCTCTTGGATAAATAAGGTTGGAACTTTCTTTGAACTCTGCCATTTATTCATGGTCACTCTCAACTGAGTTTCACATTGGAATCTGGCCACGGGCGTTGGCTACTATCAATGCTTGCATGACCTTTTATCATGCTTCTCAGAGGTATCGTGAAGATTCAAAATGTTTCATATTGAAGCCATGGGATATTGGGACACGTCCTCCTGAATCAGGAGGTTTATATACGTGTTTCTATGGAACCCGGAGGCTGAAATCTGAAGCTTTTGAAGTATAGCCTCCTAGACCTCATAGGTTCAGGGACATAATTCTATGTAATTTGAAGATTGTATGGACTTTTGTCCAGGAACCCGGAGGTTGGATGGACTTTCGTCCAAAAACCCAGAGGTTGGATGTAATTTCGTCCAGGAACCCAGAGGTTGGATGAAATTTTGTCCATGAATCCGAAGGTTGGATGAAATTTTGTCCAGGAATTCGTAGGTTGGATGGACGTTCGTCCATGAACCCGGAGGTTGGATCGAATTTCGTCTAAGAACCTGAGGTTTCATGGAATTTTGTCCATAAATCTGTAGGTTTGGGGATACATTCTCATGGAACCCAAAGGTATGAGGACGTATCATTCATTAAACCCAGAGGTTTTGGCACATAGCCCTTTGGGACCCGAAGGTCTTAGGACGTATCCTTTCATCTAACCCGGAGGTTTTAAGATGTTATATCTAGCTCTTCCCCCCCCCTCCCCCCGAGTAAGCTGATCTTAATTGTATGCGAAATTTCTTTTTGCCCAGGAGGTAAGCCACCATCAATGTCGGTTTAGATGTTGCACTCTGCCACTCGAAAGTAGGCCACTATCAACATCGATTTAGACGTTTCACTCTGCCACCTGAAGTAGGCCACTATCAACATCGAGTTAGACTTTACACTCTGCCACTCGAAAGTAGGTTATTATCAACATCGGTTTAGATGTTGCACTCTTCCTCTCAAAAGTAGGTCACTATCAACATCTTAAGGTGCTACACTATGCTTTCTGCAGGAAAGCCACTGTCAGAATTTTTCACGTGCTGGTTGACTTCGACCCTGACATGGGTTAGGAAATCGCTAGTCTTACCTTCCAGTGCTGGTTTGAATCTACCTAGGGTGGTGACTCAAGCACCAGTCTTACTGCTTTCCACGCCTTGATAAGCAAGGCATTACGGTTCTCCCGTGGTCCAGACTATGCACATTTTGCTCCTTGTATAAACCTTGGGGGTTATTACAGTACTTTTCAAGCGTACTTCATGCTTCATGCGTTCTTCCTAGCACTTAGCTTTTTGACGCATGAATATGCATATTTTGTACAAAGGTTTGTGCATATGTTTTGGCGAGTGGCCTTTGTGCAGGAATTAGGTATAATTGATAGCATACTCAGGGTTGCGTGGGCTTATTCCTGCTTTAGTCGTATACCTTTTGCATCATTCTCATTGATTTTCCACTTATATTCAATGATGTAGGATTTTCTCCATGTACAAACTCTGAGTTTGGATACAGTACTCTGCATTTGTACTTATGCTTCCAGCATTGGTGCTGGAATTGGTATGTTTCGTACGATGCTCCCTACGTAATACTAATCGCATAAGCTTCTTATGCAGGACTTTGTATGTTATGTAATATGCTCCCTGCCTAAGAGTAAGTGTGTAAAATTTTTAGGCAGTACTTTGAATTATATGTGGTATTCTCCCTTCCTAAGAGTAAGAGTGTAAGATTTTAGGCGATACTTTGCATTTTCGTACTATGTATTCTGCATGAGATTAGACCCTTGAGCTTTAATGCAGCAGTACTTTATTGACTGCATACAATGGCTTGTGCTAGCCCATTCCTGCGATTGTCAAATACTTTTCATGCGCCATATATGTGGGTTTTCAACTCATGCGCGAGATCATAAGGTCTGGTGATCCCTGTTATAGATCTTAGTAGTCGTGATCTAGGTTAGAGACTCCCATATTCAGAAATATGGAAGAATCATCTTTAGTTGAAATCTTCAATTTTACTCTGAGGAAGGGATGGAGCCAGATATGAGCCGTGATTTCTCGAGGCTGGGATCTGAAGGTCGGCGTCCTTCTCTGAAGCAGGAGTAATGACTCCCTGGATTGATGATCCCTGGCACTAATTTCCCCTTGCCTATCGATTTCATCGGTGAAGTCAGGAGATAACCTGTGCACTTTAGTCGACTAGAGTCATACCTTTCAGCAGTTTTGTCATGAGTAGGGCGTCTATTCTTTAATGCCATTTTGAATCCCGAAGACATGTGGCTACGTAACACCAAGGTTGCGCTAAAAAGAAAAATCTTGACAGTAAAGCAAAGCTAAGATAAAAAAAGTTCCTACTTCCGGGCAGGGCAACAGATTACCTACGGCTGATTCCAACATATACACATGATCTTCGTCAGACGGGCAATAATTTTTGCACACTATAGAATTTTACTACATGAAATTCCTGGTCCAGGCTGGGAACCATCACTAAAGAAAGGAGATCAAGTACCCACTCAAGTACATGAATGACTCCTTCCCCTGATTAGGCCACATGGCACTTGAATCAGACTACTAGAAGCCTATGTGTCATTGAGTCCCTATCTCTAGAAACAAAACTCATCATCCACTGAAATGTAAGAATAAGGTCATGGAGCCTTCGAGATTAATCGATCTCATCATGCTCCAAGACTGGAAATACCTATTGGGCCGCAATCCTCCTTAGACTATTTCTGCTTAGATGTTTGGAGATGTATCCTGACTCTAGGCAGGAGAAGTTTTGTACTAAGTAGCAGTCAAGACTATATGTCTTCTCCTTCCTTTTTCAGGAAGAGAGAGACCGTTCGTTGAAGTGTGGATTCTGATTTTTCACCGTATTACACTGAAGTATCGACGCATGTCACATAGAAATCAGGAGTTTAGGTCGATTATTCTTTGGAATCCGAAGTTTTGAGGGGCTTGATGTTCTGATCCTGGAAGACCGGTAGATTTATCCTTAGGAACCCGGAGGTTCAAAGGAATAAGTGTTCTAATCCAAGAGGACTCGTAAATATTATAACTGAGAAACCAGATGTTCTAAGGAATTGGAACTTTGATCCAGGAGGATCCGTAGGTATTGTCCTTGAAGACCTAAAAGTTCTGACGATTGCCTTTCCATGATCTGGAGGTGAATTCCTATTTTCTATCTCAAACCCGGAGGTTGTATTGACTCAATGCAGTATTATACTTTCTCCCTGGGAGGTTGGCCACTCTCAATCTCTATTTGATGTTGGTTGTTTAGAATGTCTTCAAGCTCAATGAGGCAGATTCCTAATAGTTGAAACTTTTTGGGATGCTCGTTCTTGTAGTCACATATATTCCTAGTCGGTTTCAAGGATTTCCATTCCAGCATTCAAAATATTGGATATATCTTTTTGAAACCAGGAGTTTCTAGGATTTACACTGTTGAAACCCGGAGATAAGGGATTTATCCTCTTGGAAACCAGGAATTTGTGGGATGTCGAGGGCTCTTATGCCTACTTGGCCATTTTCCATTGTACCTTTGGCTTATGGAGCAGTATTTTTCAAATTAGTGATACTACCACAACAATCGGATGAGCTTGGAAGCAAGCCATGATTTCATGGCTGTTAAGACTGACGGAGGACTAGCTTTTCCGTATGACTGTATCGAATCTTGCGTTGATGTGGTATACATGGTATTGCCAGCTTTTTCGTACCAGGACGACACTCTCTATGTGCTAGTGTTTTATTAGGTAGAGCAACAATAATTCTCCGTCCTTGGGCTTGGGTGAAAGGGTTTGACTCTAATATGGCAACAAATCCAAAATTGACCAGAAACCAGGATTTGACATGGGTCTGGAGCTCAAATCCATTGTTTGGATAGTAGGAGTTGACATGGCTAAGATGGTTCTTGGCAGGGATTGGATATTTCTTCTGCATACTACGACATAGTGTGTCCATTTTTGCTGTTGATCATCCACAAATGTCACTGCACTTATATTTGGATTTCCTCCATTTGTAGGTCTCGTTTAATGACTTATTCTGATTGTTCTCTTCTCCTTCTTAGTTGAGCCATTCTCAGCGTTTCGTGATTTCATTTGATGAACCATTATGATTGTTATCTGCTCCCACTTGGGTGAGCCACTCTCAGTTCTCTACGGATGTCTTTTAATGACTTGTTGCTTCGTCTTCCATCCCCCTTCTTGTGGGTAAGTTGATGGGATTTGTTGATGCATGTTGCCCCTTGGGTTAATGCTTAAATTTCCCCCTCTTCTTTCTCTTTGTTGTGTCTTCCTGAGAAGTTCATGAAGGCATGTTGCCATGTACCTACTTCATTGGAAGCTTGTAGTGGAACGTATCCTTGGTTCCCTTACTGGAAATTCCTGGTTCCTAGAAAGTTGCAGAGGCACGTGGTCTTGGAAACCTGTATAGGCGCGTAGCCTTGATTTCCTTTCTATTAAACTTGTAGAAGAACCTTGAAGAAGCTTGAAGCCTTGGAAACTTATAAAAGAACCTTGTAGAAGCCTGTAGCCTGCAAAACTTATTAGGGTATGCATCTTTGCTTTCCTTAGCAGTGTGTCAGGTTACATTTCCAGGAAAAATAGTTGTAAGGTGGCCGTAGCTTTCTTCTTGGAAATTTTTGTAATCGCAGATTTGTTGGACTTTGATTCCTCGCAAAGTGAGAGGCCATCAACTCGCATTTTTTTTTTCTCTTTCTTGGCTTTCTTTCTGCATTGGACTAGATGTAGTCCTCTTTCTTATGCTGGCTTCTTTTTCTTTCAATGGAGTGAGGGAATTTATGGCCATCAGATCTTGATGTAGAGTTAAGGTTTTCTTCGTCTCCTTTTTTTGGAAAACATGATTGTGGCAGCAGGCGAAGCAGTAGTTGCGACTCGCCTGGCATTAGGGCAGGGTTCCTGTTGGTTTTGGTTGGTTCTTGTCTTTTCCCGAGAGCTCCATTAAGGAATTTTCCCTCAGAATTTTATTAATTCCCATCTCCAGTGAGATGTACTTATTTATTCTATGATATGTCATTGTTCTTGTACGGGAAAATTCCTATGGAATTCCCTAACTACTTCAAGGGTGTTCTCTTCACCTAATTATTCAGCTGTTCTAGGATTGATCTACTACCTAGAAGCTAGAAATCAGAGAGTAGGTGATTTTCATGTTACCTCTAAGTGGTGGTATGGTATGCCCACAGTATTCCTAGCAGTTTTCTTCTGACTCCTCTTGCTTTCGGAAATCGTCGAAGTCGTAAATCAGGAATAGAGGTGTTTTTTCATGCTTGAGGACCTTGCATCTTTCTCATATGGGGTAGAGTTGTGAAGCGGAACGCATTGGTGGCGTCTTGGGCTTGCTTGATTGTTGCTAGTGGATTACCCGCTGATATTGATGCTAATAATGACTTCTCCTGGTTGGGAACATTAAATCCAAAGGTTGTAGAGGCCTGATTTGTAGTTGAGACCCGGAACAAGCAAGAACCAAAATCACGTAGGGGTCTTATTTGTTGTTGAGACCCGGAACCAGCGGGAACCAAAGATTGTAGAGATGTGATTCCTGGTTGAGATCCGGAACCTGCAGGAACTCATTGGTATTTCCTGCATTGAATTCTCTTATAGTTGTTAGTATGGTGTTATCCTCCCTTAGAGAAGTGTTTGGATATTTCAGATGCGTGAGCTTTGTATCTGGTGAGAATAAGTCATTTCTTGCCCCAGGTGGCTGGGTTTAAGAGATTTTGCAGGAGGAAATGTAATGTCTCTTCCACCTATCACATCTTCACGTTGTTTGAAAATGCTCTTCCTTCTAGCCCCAAATTGTTATGGTATTTTCGTGTACATTATTCGTGCTCAGCTCTATTGAATGATAGAGAGAAAGAGACATGTTGTTCTAATGAATTCTCCTGCTTAAGCTGTTGATAAACCAGGAGATCATGCCATTATAATTTTGCGATAGGAGTATGGGCCTGTATATGTCGTTAAATATCTTGATATACGAATCGTAAGGCAGGAACTCCCTTTATGTATGAAGACCGCATGGTCTTCCTGATTCAGTTGAAGATTCCAGCTATCAAAGGTGTCTTCTGGCCTCTGACCAGTGTCACCATGGAAGGTGTGGGGATTTTTAGCTGCATCGTTCAGTGGGGATTGCCTACGTACCCTTCAGTGAGGAATCAAGCCATTTGTAGTTCATAGTATTAGAGGCGCATAGCGTATATGAACATGTACCCTAGTGAGAAAGTATCCTAGTGGTCACATGGACTAGTGGTCATGTAGGCTTGTGAGCAGATGGCTCTGTAGTTGATAGGATTCATCTGGTCTAGAAGGCACATGGCCAAACTAGATGGTAGACTGGTCCATATTCTTCAATGAGCATGGTGTATCGATGTGCTATAGTGAGCATGAAGTGTTCCCTCTGATGGGCAGAATATCTTGGCCTGAACCAGTACATATAGTTGTAGACTTGCTACAATGTGCATATAATTTAATAAATCGCATGGATTTGCTTGTTATAGGCATGTCAATGAAGATAGTCTTCTAGGTGTGAATTCTTGCCTTTGCGACTGTAGTATCCATGAGCTCTGTATATCGACTTGTTCCCCTCCTTTAGATTTAAGAAACCTATATCAATAGTACAGGTCGTGCCTCTCTCTTAGGATTTGGAAATATTCATTATATCTTTAGATAATAGAATATTTCCAATTTTCTTAGATATGGCCATTTATATTAGAATATTTCCTCTTTCTCCAGGATTTAGGAAGATGCCTTTTTACCTAAGCTGGTTACCTTATATTAAAGAAGATTTTGATTTATCCTAAGGAAGTATAAATCACTTGACCTGGAAGCTGGAAGCCGGAGGCAGGAATGGAACCAGGATCTGAGTTAGGATTTCTCCAGACAGGAACTGGAAGAGCGGGGTCCTACTCGGAAGCTAGAATAATCTCTTCACGGATTATTTTTCTGCAATACTTGGGATTAGAACCCATGCCCAAGCCCATGGACTGATCGCATGGACCCCTTGGCCCATAGAAAACATGAATCGACCACCTGGCCCGACCACGGCCCGGACCCGATCCAACTGCCCAAGACCCAAACATTCGATCTAGCTGAGTTGAGATGTGTCCCATCTAACCTATCTGAGTGAGCTAAGGGCAACCGTTCCATGGCCAAAGAAGATGTTTTCGCGCATTAGAATGATGAGACTTAACCAACTAAAGGAGGAAACAAGTTCAAGGTAGCTGGACGAGGTGTATTGTAGCTGGACGGAGTGTATGGCAGTTGGGCAATGCACGCATGAAGCTGGACGAAGCTGGGTCTAGCTCACACTGAGTAGAGTCAACTCCACTATATGGAATACTAGCTCACTCAGCTGGACCAGTTGGGAGTCAGCTCATCTCAGCTGGATGGAGTGTTTTTTGGTCTTGGGCGGTTAGGCCTGGTCGAGTGATGGTTGATCTTATGGGTTGGACCAGGTCCTAGAAGGTACAAATGGGCCATGCCAAGTGGTCTACGACTTTGGAAAGTGTTTTGGCCTCAGGTTAGATGGACCTAGGAGAAGTTAGGGGCGGCTGGTAACTGCCACCACCCAATGGATGTGATCTAGACCGTTGATTAAATCAATGGCCAGAAATAATACCAAATGAGTGCAACCCTTGAAGGCAACTTACCTTTCTCCTATAAAAGGAGGGTGATTCCGTGGGCTTTCATGTATTTCTCTTGCAGCCAAGATTACAGAGAAACACATAGAAAGAGAGAGAAGGGTACAAAGCCTAAATCGAAGACACATGGGAGGCAAAGTAAGGCCGGTCCATGGGGATCAAGAGAGAATGATGTGTGGTCTGTTCATAACCGTGATTGTATGGACACAAACACGCCTAAGGACCTATTGTAGAGCCTTAGGTACATCCAAATGTTAGGAAATAGGATAGAGGCTAGATTGAACACATTCATGTCCGAGATACACATGAAGGCAATAAGGAGACTATTTTATGTGCAATCAAGGGGAAAGTGATGCACAACCCATTGATGGGTTTTGATAATTGTTGAAAAAACCCAAGGCCTTCTCCAAAGCCTTAGAACATACGCAAGTGGCTTAGAAAGAAGATAGAGGGCCGGACATCACTTTCTATGGCCGAAGTAGACATAAGGGCGGAGGTCTATGGTGTGGCAGTATCATGGGAGTTCAAGGGAGGAGATGAACGCCCCATAGATGGATCTTATCATTACTGGAATTACATTATAACGCTTGATTAAGGTGTGTGTGTTAGAGGAGAATGACCGTATAAGATCTAGAACCATCAAGTATAAGGTAACAAGTTTATGTTTACTTCTCGACTTACAATTATGTGTTTTAAAGGAATGATCATGGGAAAGCATGATACGCCCATGGAAGACAATATATTTTGATGTTTATCTAACTCATCGAAATTGGATGATTGTTAGATGGTACATATCAGATTTAGATTTAAGGCGGATTATGGGTGGGTCTTTTGTTCGACCATGATGTTAATCATTGATCTGGATCATGTAGGAACCATACGAGGGTCCTAGTATAAGTGCAACCGTGTGAGTGCAAAGTCCAAGTCGTTTGGAATAAGAAGCAAAGATTGGAGAGACATGTCGATCATAAGTTGGTATGGTTGGATGCAACGTATCGGCCAGATCATAAGGAGCTAGAAACAAAACTAGGTTTGAGTTGATGACGGCTTGACCCATCAGAATTTTATCTATTGTTGGGTCTGATTTATCACGATCATGGGACAAAGGTGAAGAGTCGTGATCTTCCACCAATGTGATTATTCATAACAGTTATAACCGACTAAACGGAAACTGCTGTGAATAAGAATTAACCACCGCATGGTCTATAATGGTTGATGATGGGTCACACTATCAACCATAATCTTGACTTGGATTTATAGTATGTTGAGTGTCCTATCCAAGAGACACGCATGAATTGAGACGATGCAACTTGCATCCATAAGAATCAAGAGAGGACAATAGTCGCATAAGGTAATTGTGATCGAGCCATGATCAATGAGTGATCCAGATCAATGGTATCGCCTTCCATATGACTCAACGCTGTGTCACTATTATATAGTGACCATAATTAATGCCAGTTATTAACCTTAGGCTGGTTAAATAGTTCAAAGGATTGGCTTAAGAGCATTAAGGAAGAGTATGGCTGGTGCTCTGAGTCGCGGACCATAAGAACTGAGCCTAGGTGTATTTCTATCAGAAAGGCTGAGTATGATCTGATCACGGCTGAGTATGGACGACCTGATCCATGGATGAATCAAATGGTGGATCTAACTTGATCAGCGATGCATCGGTTTGGAATATAAGACTGATTGGGCTTGATGGAATGTTGTCTCCATGGCCGGTAAGATATGATTAAAGACTCATCACCTCCAAGTCATGTTGGGTGGTTGTATGATTTACTTAGGTACTTATGGGCATTGTCAGTCCCAAGGATGGACATGATGTGATAGCTGATAAGGCAAAAAGAATGTTGGATGGTGCAGAGTCGAGAAGGGTCATATGAATATAATTAACCGTTGAAGACTTCTCAAGGGTTACTGGGTCTGTGTGGATGGTTGGTTGAATGACTAAGTACCTACGGATTTGTGTAATGCAGGAACCAAGATAAGCAACGGCATTTTGACTCGAAGGAGACCAACAAGCTAGCAAGCTCTGTGGATGTGTCAAAGGTAAGATCTAGAAATGTTTCTTTTGATCTAGATAGTATGGTTTAAGGGAATGGAACCTCTGATATTCATGGATTGATCCGGATTTAGGATTGATCTCTGAGCATGTTGGTTGTTAAGTGAACTAACCAAAATTGAGGTAATCCAACCGACCAAGTGTTAGACGGATATAAATCAAGGGTTAACAGTGAATATTATGCTGTGTGTAAGTTGAAAGGATCAAAACTATGAACGATTAAGGAAGTCTTTACCTAAGGTCTAAGATAGCCCTCGCCTAAGGGCGGTATTATATATGAAGGGCAAAAAATTGAGAGGTTCAGCAATTATATGGAACGAGTGACGTGAGGCTTCGACCGCGGCCTAGACAGTCAGGTTTGGGTCTTATAGCTTTGTATCAAAGCATGCTTCATCTTGTTCAGGACAATACTCAAATATGTTAAATTCAAACTGAAATTTCTTACCGAAAAACTGACTAGAAAACCTTAGTTAGGGTGAGACAAATAAGAGTTGAGGTAAGTAGGTATCGTGCTTGAGAACGGTGAAGTTCCACAATGAACCGGCTTAGCCAAGATAAATTCTCCAAGGCAAGAGCCTTATACTAGAAGGTTAGGCAATCTAGTTAATAAGAAGGAAGGAACGGTCTTGATAGAACGTGAGGTTTGGTATCCTAGTGTGATGGGGATAGAGGTATATTATGAAAGCACTTGTGAATGGTATGGGACGTTCACAAAAGTGTGACTCGTTCAAAAGTGGTATTGGTCGTTCTCCGAATGTGTGATGAAACCAAGATTATACTCATCTCGGTACCCAATGGAAGTGGAAGTATTAAGTGATTGGCAATGCCATGAGGGATTTTATGGAACGCTGTTTATGGTGTGGTCATGAACTTCAATATTTTCCCATATGTTGACAAGGTTTTATGTTTACAACATGATGTTGTGTAACAGTTTAAAGGTAGGAAATGCTTATGGTTAAGCGGCCTGGGGGACATGACAAATTCTTTAAGGCTTTCATGATCAAACCAGGACTTGACCAAGATAAGGAATTACTCCTTAAGGGATCCATTTTGATCATTTGGGGGCTCGACCAGTTTGGCGAGTGACAGATCTATTGGTGGTTGTTGGGGTCAAAATCGATCATGGCAAAATCAACGGCTAAAATCCTCCAAGAAATTGTGACTTAAGAAAATACGGGCTGAAAATGTCAAAGAAACTGTACAGCATAAGCCAAACCAATGTGCGTAAGAATACAAGAATGATATTCTCATATTTCATCTCGGACAATGAATAAAAAAGAATTTCTATCCAAGCATGTAAAGATCGCAAAAATTAACTTGTGGAAGGTTTTTGCGATAACTGACGAGTTTTACAAAACAGCCCTCGATCAAAAAACATTTGAAAAGTTTCAGTGTAAAAACATAATAGAATAATCTATGAGATAATGTTTTGTAAAACAACTTTCAGTAAGCGTTTGCGGAAAAGCTTTTAAAAAAACAAACAACATAACTTCTAGAAAAAGATGATAACACGACAAACCATCGTGTCCGAACGTCTTGTCATCTTGTTTATCGCTTTAAGGCAACCACATCATCTCAATGACTCACCGTGGATTGGAGACGAGACCATCTCCAAGTCTCGTCACCCACAGGCGACAAGACTTACTGCCAACGGGCGATGAGACACAAACCATGTCTCATCGCCCAAGGGCGCCAAGAATGACTAGAAGTCTCGTCCCCTGTGAGCAACAAGACACGCACCATGTCTAGTCGCCCACAAGCGATGAGACCATATCTAAGTCTCGTCGTCCGTGGGAGATAAGATACACTCCATGTCTTGTCTTCCATGGGCAACGATACCAACTCCAAGTCTGTTTGCCCATGGCAGACGAGACACGCACCATGTCTTGTCGCCCATGGTCGACGAGACCATCTCCAATTCTCATCGCCCGTGGGCGTCAAGGCACGCACCATGTCTCATTTCCCACGAGCGCTGAGACCACCTCCTCCTCCTCCTCTCCTTTGAGTCTTGATGAAACTGATCCTTATTTCATCTCGATAGGAGTTTCCGTTGAAGTTTTCCGATAAACACGACACAAACTTATTTTCTCGTAAAACTTCAAATCAATAGTATAAATTGGTAACAGCTAACACAACGCCATTGTTATCTTAACTATACAATCAGTTTTACCATTTCTCACAGCCAACGGTATAGAAACCAACATTGTATGGAAGAAGATATCTCCGAAAAAATTAAAATCGTTAAATCAAAGGACGGCCCGAAAAAGTCTATAACATGTTAAAAGCCGACTTATGATTTCAGACGAGAATGAGACCAAACTACAATGATGTTCTACTTGATTTCTGCAGAAAATTTTCAAGTTTCCAAGATAATCATGAAAGATCGAGAGGATAATGAAGATTTCCGCATGGAGATAGACTCGAATCGAGGGCAGAAAAGGAAAGACGACCAAATTGGAGGCAAATATAAGAGAATACAAGGCAAGGAGAAAAAGGATGATTTTTAGCTCTTAGAACTCGCTGCACATAGAAACCTTAGGCTATATTCTCGACAAGCTAGGTTGCTATGAATGGTATTCGATTACTAGACGAACTCGCAAAGGCAGCTAGATCTGTTTTTCAAACTCAATAAACTGAACTATGTTCGTCTTGATCCTCAAAAGAGGACCGTATGCAACCTTTCATAAGGTCCAGTCCCAAACCAATCAAAACTTTTTTTTCGTGTTTTTTTGTCATTTCTTATTAAGCTGTGACTCAACTAAGTTTAAGGTTTATGTGGCTAGAACTAAAAAACTCGCTGACAGCTCTTGCGGCCGAAGCTTTTATAAATTGTTGTAATAATCGCAACGCTATTATGCAAATTCGAAATAAAGAGCTAATTTTTCAAAATTTGTTTTGTTATCTTTCTATATTTTCCGCATTTATTTGGTCACTTGTTGATTGCTCTTGCATAGAATCCGGACCTTAGGAAAGTAAGGTATTATTTGCTTTTCTCCGTTCATTAAACTGACAGTGGGATTTTGGTTCCCACAGTTTGGCGCTAAAAGGAGGGGGATGAGGGGGGGGGGGGGGGGTTACTCTTACTCACAGGAATGTAATTATTGCATGTGTTCTTGATTAGATGGGTTTCACAAAAGAGAGAAGATGGTACATGACCCTGTGAAGTTTGTGGTTCCTAGTGCTGTTTTTGAGGTTGAGTTTCCTATTCCATCAGATGGAAGTGTGCATATCGATCTCTACGTTGATGTATTTGATGATCTTCAGCATAATTTTGTTTCTCAAAGAATATTGAAGTATGAAGGTGATCATTGGTGAATCGATCGATGCCACCATTGGAACATCGATCGACATCAACACTAGAGCGTCGATCGACACTCATCACATATCAAAGCAGGAGGAGTTTGAAGTGTTTCATAATCTTTTTGATGGAGGCACCACGAGATCAGACAAGTCTGTGGGAAATGAAGAGGAGGAATTAGAAGAAGAGAAAAAGGATCAAGGAAGGTCCTCGGTTATCATTGATTCCCCACTTCTCAGATAGTGTCAGGAAATACAGAGTGCGCAGCAGATGCTTCTTACTGCCATTTGCAAAGCTTCGAGCATTCCTTATTGCTGAGATGATAGACAAACTAGACGAGTTTATGGAGTCTTTTAAAAAAAACAGTGATGAAGCTAAAGATATTGGATATTAGGAATTGTTTTGGAGCAAGTCCCCAATCTCATCAGAACTGAATCAGAACTCCAAAACGTCAAGCTAAAGACTATAAACAAGCGCTGAGTGGGAGGCAACCCACAGTTTAGTAACTTTTTAATTAGTTATTGATTATATTAGTCTAATTTCAAATATTATTTTATAATTGCAGGTTTTCAACCCCCCCCCCCCCCCCCCCGAGGAAGATAGTCTACACAGAGCATAAACCCACACTTTATCAATATCGATCGATGGAGTAACCGAAGTATCGATCGGTCTTCACTTATCTGTGTTGATTGATGGTCACCATCAACAGGCACGTATAACGTTTTTCCTTGTTAAATTTGGTCCTTATGATTTATTTTCTTCACCAATCTCAAACTATATAACACTGGTGATAGTGTTGTTTAAGTATGGGGGAGATTTAATGATATTGTGTTATATTTTGATTTTTTTTTCTATACTTATTCTAAAAAAATGGAATAGAAACTTACAGGTGTACCATCGATCGATTTTGAAGAATTATTAAATCTCCCCCAGACTCTTTTACAGAGTATGGTATCGAGTTTCTATCTTAAGGTACTTACTTATGATTTGGTTTTTCCTAACCAATTTGGGACGTATTACACTAGGGACAATGTAATTTAAGTTTGGGGGAGGTTCGCTGATGTTATTTGATTTGTTTTGAGTGTTATTTACTATATATATATATATCTATAAGTTTTTCAAAAAGTTTTGTTGAGTCAAGAAGGAGACTATTATCAAGATTTATTATTGACTAACCACACTTTAGCACCATTCTTAGAAGGTTGTTTGCAGAGATTACTAGAGATACCAAAGTGGTCATCACGTCGCTATATAACATTTACTTAGAAAGTTTGAAGGAACAAGTTGATTTCCAACACTAATCCTGACATTATTTGTCTGCTTTGGGGCTTGGTATACACTGGATCGGATTCCTTCTGTAAGTCGGTAGGTACAAGTCATTGCACCTCTGGTTCCCTTCTCTCTCTCTTCAGCATCTACCTAAGAGCTTAAAAGATTGAGATGATTTCCCGAGATGCAGAGGGGTATGTACATTACCGATGACCCCACTATTCTAATTCAATGGAATGATCACACATTGTGGGAAGCGAGGGGTAGGTACATTACCGATGAACCCACTATTCACCTACAAATTTGCCAAAAAAGAAAAAGAGAAAAGAAAAAAAATGAAAAGAAAAGAAGATGGCATAATGTTTGTGTTAAACAACATTTATCATTGGATTTGAGATCTATAAAAATTCAGGGAAGAGAGAAAAGAGATAAAGTGATTAGAGAAGACTTTGTTCCTGGTTGTCCAGAATTGCACGGGTAAGAGTCCATGTGTCCTTTGACCGATACTCCCAGGGTAAAGCCTCCACTTTTATTTTATACAAAGAAATGAAATCAGTAGAGAGGTGAGTCAGACTAGTATTTGCTAAGTTGTTGGTAAAATGGATTTGGTTGCTATTCTAGGATAGGGTATATAAGTTTTCTTTGTGATTGACTTGATAGGATGTGGTTGCAACAAAGTAGGGTGAAAATTATACTTAGACATTATGTGAGTCCTCGCTTTTCAAACCTCTTTAACTAACTACCTTGTTTGCTTGAGGACAAGCAAAAGGTTAAGTCTGCGGGAGTCGATAGGGCCTGATATTTACCAATATTGTGACATGTTATCATCCCTATTTAGAGTCTATTATATGTGTTTGGAGTAAGTGTTAGAGTATTTTCAGGTTCATGTACGTTCTGGAGAACTTTGGTGATACTGGAGTTTTTAGATATTCAGAACTGCGCAAACGGGTCAGATGTTTAGCTATATATGGAGACATTACTACGGTTATATTGATCTGAACATTTTAAAGAGGATAGAGCTTTGAGTTAGCTTTCCAATGCCACCGGTTTGAGGTCAATGAGGATCATACAACTAAAGTTATGCCCGTTTTACTGGAGAATGGTCTGTCTGCCTGGCGAGAGGAAGCTGTCGAGAGATGAATGAGTGTCGATCGACGGTGAAGCCTTAGTTTCGTTCGACGGTGATTCCAGAAGACAGGCCTGAATCGTTTCAAGACCGACTAAACCCCAGAAGCCACCACAAATTACCAGAACGCCCCCGCATGACTTAAAACCCTATTTATATGTTTATATGACATTGTTTAGGCAGCAAGCTTTCTTTTATTCATTGTTCTAAGGTTAGGAAAGGAGGGAGGAAATCCTTCAGAGACCTCTTGGAACTCCTTTGGCTTTATATTATATCTATTCTATTCATCTATGATTTCTATGACAAAGATCATGTCTAAGTAGATTTATTGTTAAGTTTAGGGTTTATTAATGGTATTGATGGATAAGCCAAACAATAGAATTGCTAGGATGATTATTAGATCTACCAATAAAATTGTTTTTATTGCTTGTGTTCTAGAGTAGCTAACTACAACCCTGATCATAGGATAGTTAGGCGCAAGCGAGAGCATGGTCTACTACCGTAATTAATCCCGTTGAGCTAGGTTGTTAGAAACAAACGAGATTTGATTTAGTTAATTTTGTGAACTTATCGAATCAGGTCATAAATCTTGACTCAAGAGACCATCGATCTACGCATGATCATTGTCATCGATCGACGGTAGTTCTGTGCCAACAAGCGAGAGCTAAGACATCGGACTTAGTCAATAGATTAGACCCCCAGCGAGAGCTGGTCGTCTTTTACATTAGATATCGAGTTCTATGATTAATAACCTTAGCTTCTATCCTCAATAATCCACTTGCCTGAAACCCTAGATCTAGCTATTTATAATTATTGTTTACTTACCAATCAATCAATTGTCTGCTATATTTATTTACTACTTATTAATCTATTTTCCTAGCTTTATCGCAACTGTATTGAGTTTATTGTGTGCCCATGCTCCATGTGGATTTGATCCCTAAATATTACAATTTTACCTCTCATGGCAAGAGTAGTTCGTAGGGCTTATTTGATAGAGTTTGCATACATAAAAGCCCTCCTATCATATGGGTTTGTTGCTAGGTTGCGGGTAGAGGCCGCCAACTCACTGAGTGACATTAGGTTACTCTTCCATCTCTGTTGTCCTTTTTGTAGGTATTTCAGTTATTGATGACCAGGTAGCACAGAGCTGGATGTTAGGACCGCCGGAGTAGATTTTCATGCCTTTTGTATACGATATTGTTATTTTTGTTTAGTTGACTTGATTTGGTATTAGGCCTGGACCGGTCTTGAATTATTTCAATGTATGGGTATTTGTTGAAATTATAAAGTGATTTTTTTATATGTGCATCATAGGTACTCTAATATTTGACTAGTATGGTCTAACACAACGTTTTGTCTAACATAATGTTAGTTCGTGGTACGAGTTAAAAAGCCTTAGGCCTCGATCTAGCGGAACCATTAACTCTTGGCACGGGTATCAAAGCCTTACGCCTTGATTTAGCGGGACAAGTTAGTGGATGAACTGGTCCTTTTCGCGGTGTAAGGTCCATGATTCTGACCAGATTGTCCCTAGCCCATCACATAATTATTGGACCATGATTATTGGATTGGAGGGTCATTCATGTTCTTTTTTGACTATTGGATGGCCGGTTTGTTCATTTAATGTCTAACCCTTGGTGTTGGTCAGTCTATCGGTCATGTTCTTGTTTAGCTGTTGGCCGCTTGGTCGACCATATGTCCAGGACGGTCATGGGGTGTTACAGTCATGGCATACGTTATGGCTCGTGTCCTTTATGCTGGAACCAAGTATTCATGTTTAATTCGTATACCCATTGTCGTTATCGTAGTTGGCGTGCCACATAGATAAAGGGTTGGCTAGGATTGTAAGTCATTTGAGACTTGATTCAACTCGTATGCCCCTTTAATTATGTTTGTATTCTTACTGCTTCTTTAGTCGGAACTAATTTTATTAGATAGGCTTAGTCCAGAGAAGTTTAGCATAAATAAGAGTAGAAAACCATAATTCTCAATTAATAGGTAGTAAAGCAACAGAAGTTGTGATCCGGAGATCGTGATAGGTTTTGAGGTGCATGGGATTCCAGCAGTTCGGTTGAATCTTGCAGTCCTTTTCTTGCCGCCTATAGGCTCCTGCCCGTCGTACGTCGATAACCTTATATGGGCCTTCCCATTCGGAAAAAGATTTCCTGCTGGTTTGTCTCTTTTGTTTTCTCTGAATCGTCGGAGAACTCTATCCCCTTGCTGGAAGGTCCTGGTTCTGACTAGTTTATTGTAGCTTTTGGCGATATTGTGCTCGTAGGACAAGTTTCTTAGCCTTGACGCTTCTCTCCTTTCATCGGGCAGATCGAGGCTTAGAGCCATTATCTATTCATTTTCTTCTAGAGAGAGATTCTCACGTCATCCTTTTACATGCACTTCGGTTGGGAGTATTGCCTCCATACCGTAGAGCAGTGATTAAGGACTTTCCTGGGTAGCCGTCTTATGGGTGGTCACATGAATCCATGTAGCTCTTATGCCCATATTCCATGGGCATCCTCTAGGGGTTTCCTTATCATGTGGCGAAGGTAAGTTTTATGCATCAGTGTGGCGAAGGCCCTATCAACTCCTTCCTCAGTGCCTTTGCTTTTACCCATATGTACAAATAATTGGTTACAACCAAGAGGAAGAACTTTTGCCCCGGTGCCATTAGGAACTTGCCTACTATGTCCATGCCCCATTTCCTAAATGACCAATGCGAACTTATGGATTTTATATTTTCTGGGGGAAGCTTGGAGACTTGGGCATGTCTTTGGAACTGGTCGTAGTATTTTGCTTGTTGATTATCATCTTCTGCCATCGTAGGCCTTTAATAGGCGACTCTCCTTGCTCTACATTCTGTTCATGTAATTCTTTGAGTATTCTTTCGGCCTGCTTTGGTGTGATGCACCGTAGATAGGGGCAAGACAATGACCTTCTGAACAACTTTCCCTGACATATGAATATCTTGCCACCTGATTTTTGATTCTCCTGCTTTCATTGCGATTCTCCGGGATAATGTCGTTTTCCAGGTATTTGATTATGGGGGTCATCTAGGTTACTTCTTCTTTGATAGCTGAGATCTGAGCAGGATCCGCTTCCTCCTCCATTGCTGGCCACTTGAATACTAACTAGGGATACTCATCTGCCTTTGTGTTTCTAGGGCGGACCCTAGATTGGCAAGAGCGCCAGCCTAAGAATTCTGCTCTGTAGGGATCTGTTTGACCTTGCAGCTTTAAAATCTTCCGATCAGGCGTTTGGTGATCGACAGATATTTGATCATTCTGGCATCTATAGCATGTTATTCTCCATGAACTTGATTAATTATCAGCTGGGAGTCGCTGAAGACCTGGATGATTTCTTCTCCCATCTATTTGGCGAGTGTTAGTAATGCAATCAGGGCTTCAAACTCGCTTTCAGTATTAGTTGCCTTGAAGGTGCATCTTACAGCTCTGGAGGCAGCATTCCCTGTGGGGGATGTGTGTACTAATTCTACTCCTGCTCTCCTTATATTGCTGGATCCGATTACGTGCATGGTCCATTCTCCTACCTCTCCTTCCTCGCTCTGGAGATTGACCTCTTGCTCAGATATGGGAGCATCGTTGGAGAGAATTCGGCCATAAAGTTCGCTAAGAACTATGATTTGATGGCGGTATCCGATCTGATGATTATATCATACTCTCCTAATTCCACTGCACACTTAGCTAGGCGTCATGATTCCTCGGTCTTGTGAAGTACATTTTTCATGGGGAGCGAGATTACAACCATGACCTGATGAGGCTAGAAGTAGGCGCGTAGCTTTCGAGCTGCGACGACCAGTATGAGAGCCAGTTTCTCAAGGTGGCTATTGCGAGTTTCTGCCTCGAGGAGAGATCTGCTAACGTAGTAGATTGGTAGCTGTTTCTTTCCTTCTTTTCGAACCAGGATTAAACTCACTGTGTGCTCTGATACCACCAGGTATAGCAGTAGAACGTCTCTGTCCAGTGGTTTCGATCGAAGGGGAGGCGTAGTGAGATAAGGTTTGAGCTTCGTGAGAGAGGATTAGGACTTACCATTCCATTGGTAGTCCTTTGGATTCTTGAGGGATTCGAAGAAGGCATGAGATTTGTCTGAAAGCCTGGAGATGAACCTGTTCAGTGCTGCCATTCTCCCAGTTAGCTTTTGTACCTTTTTATGTTGCTGAGAGAAGGGATAGCGTGGATGGCCCATATCTTATCGGAATTGGATTGGATGCTATGGTGGGTCACGATATATCCCATGAATTTTCCGAAGCTGACGCCAAAAGAACATTTTTCAGGATTAAGCTTCTAACCAAAGTTTCTGAGGGTAGAGAAGGCCTACTAAAAAGGCAAGATATGCTCTTCAACTTACAAGGACTTGACGACCATATCATCTATATAAACTTCCATAGTATGGCGGATCTGGTCCGCAAACATGATGTTAACCAGTCTCTGGTAAGTGGATCCGGCATTCTTCAGTCCGAAGGGTATGACTTTGTAGCAATAGATGCCCCTAGATGTCATGAAGCAGGGTTTCTCTTGATCTTCCGGATGCATGCGTATATGGTTGTATCCAGAGAATGTGTCCATGAAACTGATCAACTGATGTCATGCCGTTGCGTCGACGAGCTTATCGATGCGAGGCAAGAGAAAGGTGTCTTTCGGGCAAGATTTGTTACGACCAATACGATTAATTGGTCTGTGTGCCTCTCTTATTACTTTTTTGTATTCTCCTGTTCCTCGGATACAATTCGATAAGTTGTTTCGCGAAGACTGCAATATTTCTAAAGAAACAAGCGAGATATGTAAAATCTAAATAGACTCTCCATTTTCCATTCTTTTTTTCTTACAACCACCAAGTTGGCCAGCAACTCAGGATATTGCACGTCTCTGATGAATCCGGCATTCATCAAGTTCTTGATTTCTTCGATGACGATTTCGTCTCTTTCTGGAGCGAACTTCCTCCTTTTTGCCTTATAGGCTGATGTAGGGGGTTGACCTCTTGTTTATGCAAGATGATCTCTTGATTAATTCCGGAAATATCCACGTGGTACCAGGCAAAACAGTCGAAGACAGATAAAAAAAAATCTATCTTTTGTTGTCTTATTCCTGCGGCGATGTTGAAACCTATCTTAATATTTCGTGTTTGATCTCCTTCGATCAAAGGTACGTCGTCATCCATTTTCTCGACCTCTGGCTCCTCTGTATTCAGGGCCGGAGGCTTATCTGGTAATTTCTATAAGACCTTTCTCTTACCCTTCAGGGTGGTCCGATAGTAGGATCGGGCATTCTCCTGATCTCCTTTGATTTCTTTGTGCCCCAGGGGGTATGCAATTTAACCATCTGGTGGAGAGTCGAAGGGACGACCCCCATATCATGGATCCATGGGCGTCCGAGTATCATGTTGTAGGACGACTTGCAATCAACGACCAGGAACTTAGTCAGTATGTTGATCCCTCCAGCGTATAATGGGAAGAAAACTTCTCTGATGGTTTTCTTGACTTCTCCACTAAAGCCTAAGAGTGGAGTGACCTTTCGAGTCAGAGCGTCTTCCTCTAGCCCCAAATCATGGTATGCGGCCTGAAGGACAGTGTTGGTGGAGCTTCGGTTGTCGATCAGTAGCCTTTTTGCAAAAAAAATTGCTACACTGAGCGATATAACCAGGGCGTCGTTATGTGGAGCTAGAACCCTCTCCTGCTCCTTGGCTACGAAACTGATATCGTCTGTTCCTAGGAGCAGGTGCGTTGGTCTTCCAGACTCTTGTCGTTCTTGGTGTTTCTTGTGTTCTTCTTTGCGGAAGCGTGACTTACGCTGCTTATTTTCGAGCCACTAGAGATGACGTTAATGACTCTATCCTGTTGAGGCGACGAGATAGGAGAAACTCCAGTGGGTTGATTAGATGGTTCCTTGTCGAGACGGCTTTTAGCTTTATCAGAGACGAACTCCTGGAGGTTCCCTTTCGTTAATAGTTTGTTAACCTCCATACTTATTGGGAGGCAAACTTCCATCTTAGGACAGTGTTCATTGTGGACGGTGCACCACCGGTTAGGATTCAGGAAGTAATCTGGTGCCTTCATCTTCTAAGGCCACTTGACATGCTGGCCCATCTGCCTCAGAACGTTGACCAATTCCAGTTTTGAGATGGAGAGATGGGAGATATCTGGGCATGTGGATACTGTCATCCCTTTGCATCTCTCTCTCTAGGGGCCGATTTTGGTACCTGCCATTGTCCATGTTTCATGCCTCTTTCGCCAATTTTTTATAGGATTTCTTGTCTTGATGAGTTTAATCTTGTCTAGCTGTTTTTTGATCTTACCCTTGTTAGATCTTGGACCGGCTCGCGGCGTTTTCTACCCATTTTACTTGCTCCCAGTCCTCGGATAACACGTCTTCCATGGTTTTACATTGGTATTTGGTCAGCTTCTAATAGAGATCCTCGTCGGGGAGTATGCCTCTCTTGAAGGCCAAAATGTCTGTTAAGGCATTGAATCCTGGAATGGCTACCTTTTCCTGGTTGAAGCACGCTATGTAGGTGCGCAGAGGTTTGGCTCGATGGTGGACAATCTCGTAGAGGTCATCGGATGTTTTTATAGGCTCCTTCTGCTTGCAAATTGTTCCACGAACTTCTCGGTTAGGGTCGTAAAGGAGTGTATGGACCCATTAGGTAGGTTTATATATCGCTGCAGGGCAGGCCATGTCAGGGTTGAACCGAAACCTTGGGACATGGTTGCTTCTCTTAGTTTCTTCTGGATTGATATAGTGAGAATCCGTTGCTTGTATTGAGCGAAGTGATTATTTGGATCGCTAGTGGCATCCTACATTTTTGTGTTGGGGAAAGAGAACTTCCTTGGCATCTCTACGTCTTCCATGGTCTTACATTGGTACTTGGTCAGCTCTTAACAGAGATCCTCGTCGGGGAGTAGGCCTCTCCTGAAGGCCTAAATTTCTTTTGAGGCATTGCATCAAGGGATGGCTACCTTATCCTTGTTGAAGCACGCTATGTAGTTGCGCACGGTTCGGCTCGATGCTGGATGATCACTTAGAGGTCATCAGATGTTTTCTTTAGGCTCCATCAGCTTGCGAATTGTTCCACGAACTTATCGGTGAGGGTCGCAAAGGAGCGTATGGACCCATTATGTAGGTTGATATACCTCTACAGGGCAGGGGATGTTAGGGTGGAACCAAAACTTTGGCACATGGTTGCTTCTCTTAGTTTCGTCTAGATTGGTACAGTAAAAATCCATTTCTTGTATTGAGCGACGTGATTATTTGGATCGCTAGTGCCATCCTACGTTCTCATTTTAGGGAAAGAGAACTTCCTTGGCATATCTACTAGGGTGATCTCATCCGCAGAGGGGGTGTCGGCGTATGAATTGGAGCCGCTCCTCCGAATCGGGGGAGCAACACCCATGAACCTTTCTAACATGGATTAGATGGTGTGAAAAATTTTGGAGAACACCCTAACGAGATAAGCGGTTATAGTGGACCCCATTGTCATGGCTTCTTCTAGTGTCTCCTTTTCGACATCCATCTCAGAATCACTGCTTTCCACGATGCAAACTCGGGTTTTCTTTCGAGTTTCATTCCCTATTGTGGCATCTCCATTCAATGGTGGAGGTCGTCGAATGTCGCCGCCTTTGTTGGTTTGTGTCTCCAGAGGCTGCATGGGGCAAACATGAGTTTAGAATCGACATTGCTTGTTGCTCATCGTATTAAGACCCTGATTCTCGTCTCAGAGAACAAGGATCTCCGCTTCAAGCTGAGAGACTTTCTCAATGCTTTCCTCTAGCCTCCTAGAGTGCTCGTACAACTTCTCTTTCAGGTTCTGAACCTCTGAGAGGGGCTCGAGAGTTTCTGTGGCCGCTTCCTGATCTTTTCGAAGTTCGGTCACTTGGGTGTGCAGAAGATCGAGTTGAGTTTGTAGTTAGATCTCCTCGGAAGTAACCGAGGATCGATTTTCTTGCTCATCCACTGCCATCGTCACATATTTAAGATTACTCCCCTCCTTCTAGCACCAAACTATTAGGGCATTTTTTTGTAGGATCTTAGTGAGTACTACAGAACAATGTAGGATCAAACATAAAAGTATAAATCGAGAATGAGAAAGATGTTTTATTGATCGTATGATCAGGAACTACAACCTTTGGTGTATGAATCCTATTTCTAGCCACCTAGCTCTAATCTCTTAGTCCCTAAATATTGATCCCTTGTTCTAGATTTGGGAGCCACTTATATATTCGAGTAGACGTCGATTTGTTTGGTTAAACTATTTCATGTTCGAAAATATGGAAAAAATCCCTTGAGTAAAAAACTTTCATTTTACCCGGAGGCAGGGATGGAAGCAGGGATCTCAGTAGGAATTCTCAGGATGGAACCTTAAGGCATGTATCCTGCTTCGAGGCTGGAGTATTTCCCCGCTGGGTTATTTTTCCCAAACAATAGCCTTTAGTGCAAAATGAATTTATGTATCAAAACTCATTTTACTTAGAAAATAATGCACTTAAATGAATTAAATGAGCATACTGGGCGATGTGAGGCCGCGGGTCTTGTTGGATCTTAAAGCCCAAGATCGTTTTTACAAGTTGGTATCAGAGCATGCTTGATTCCAGAATAGTTTGGGTTATTGTAGTCCACAGACAAAACAGACTAAAGGGCTCACGGTAAGGTCCATGATTCCTTAGCCTAGGGATTGTTTGTGTTATGATATGTTATGTTTTGTGCACTAACATGATTTGGAACCCTTAAGGGTGGGAGAAGAAAATTCCAGAAGAATAAGGAACCTGCTGGAGTGTCTAGCCAGGTAAATATGGACGGTGTTGATCCAAAAACCGTGTTGCCAACTGATTAGGTTATAAGAAACAATGAGGGATTGCAACCGGTGGACCCAGATAACCTTACTGGGGCTCGAGTAACAGGTGCTGAGGACCAGCAGGAGCAACCACATGATGAGGAGGGAGAGTCATCCAATGCGGATCTCAATTCCGACCAGAACCGAGTTCCGGCGGATGGAACCACTAGGCTAGGGAATCATGCTGCAGAACCATCCATGAAGGATGAAGCTGATGGGAACACAGATGGTTGAAATGACCCAAGTGTTCACACTACTGGTGAACTCGTCCTTGGGTCAAGCAACATATGTTGCTACGGCTACACCCATAGTTGGTGGTACGGTTAGAGAGACGGCTGAGGTGGTTGAGATTGATCCATTTGCAAGGGCCGCGAGAAAGGCTGATTACTTGAGAGTTTTGGAACACATTTCCCTTCTTGCCACCAAAAACTTTGCAGGTAGTGTCTACCCGGTTGAGGAAGACGAGCGGAGGAGCCGGCTCGTCCATAACTTCAGCTCTACTCGTTGTCCTGAAGATTACAAGAGGAATATTGCGGTTCACTTTTTGGAAAAAGACGTGTATAACTGGTGGCTCGCTTTGGATTTGTGCACCAAGGGAAACATCAGGAACTTTTCGGACTTTGTAATTGAATTCAACCGCTAGTATTTCCTTGCAGAGGAATGGGATCATCTGAATCTAAGTTCTTGTACATGGTCAAGTGTCACAAGTCGGTACATGAGTACGAGGAGGAGTTCAACCGGATTAAACGGTTTGTGGGAAGGGAACTTGAGGACCAGGCAGTCCTTGTCCGTCGGTTCATATGTGGTCTGATGATTGATCTACGAACCCACTGCATGGTTTGTACCTTTCACACTATGTATGAATTGGTTGAGAGGATGGAAATGTTGGAGGCTCGACTTAAGTCTCACACTCAGACTGTCCCAATCGGCAAGACTAATGATCAGAAGAGGAAATGGGATCAGGGTGAGGAGGGAAGAACATCAAGTAGTAAACCCGAGTGCGCAAAGTGTGGTAAAATCCATGAACGCAAATGCTGGAGGGACCTAGGAGCTTGCGGCCATTGTGGTAGCAAGGAACATGGGACCCAAGAATGTGCTCACCCGGAGCAAGGCCAAGGTAGACCAGCTGGAGACGACTATGGCACCCCCGATCATAAATAACCGAAAATGACACAGACGATGCTCCCCGAAAGCCAATCCAAGGTTCCCAAAAAACTTCCGTATTCCTGAGACTAGCAATCAGAAAACACCAACGTTCCTATTGGACATCGCCCGAGGCTTTTCAACCCGACCGAGCAAATACCCGATAGTTGGTTCGTCCGGACAAGGACTAAGATCATATTGAACCCGAACTTTAAAAAAATTCTTTACAAATTATATATTTATTCATTCAAAAGCATCTTACACAAATGTTATTGATTAACCTCTAGGTTTTCGGAAAACCATATTTATACATAAGATTGATTAAAACTACTTTGCAAGGTTAATAAAACTACCACTGGCTAATGTTGTTCTTTTTCCGTCCTAAAGTAAGGTCTCCCGCCTACTGGTTACCTGCATCAAAAGTTAGTTATGAGTAACTAGCTTACTCAGTGAGTCCAATCCCACACCCCCAATAGATATTAATAGTATCCCGATCAGTCGACACCATTTGAATGCGGAAGAAATATATTCCTTAATTAATGTATATATATAAGGCCTATCATTCCATCGATGTGAATCATATCTTACATCACCTCCATGTCACCCGCCCTTCACTCATATATAAATACAATATAAACAAGACCCGATAAACAACAAAGGCTAACCGAGCCTAGTGAGTTAGCATTACCATCATCCTCGAATGTCCTTATGAACATTCGAGACTGTATCATCATGCAGTACACGGCATCCAGGGTTGTACCCCATCATCGTGTCTTCATGACCTTGTTCCATTCGCACGACCAAGTCACTGTAACGCAGGGACTTTAGGGAGAGTGAATATGATTAGAATTCACATGAATCATATTCATATACTTAATAATATACATATATATTATTACTTGAGAACAAGTACTAAGGCTCACGATAAACCTCAAAGAATAATTCATAATAATCATTAAGTGTTAATGATTATAAAGGTAAACACTTCATATTTCATTATAGATTAAAAGACTTTGCTCATCAATCAAAAATATTAAGTCTGCAATCAAGTAATACTCATTCATAACTCATCAACATTTATCTAGACTCACCATTGATTATATGAGATTGGCTAAGGAAGACTAGACTCACACTTTCCCTCCCATGAAGTAAGGTAATTTCCCTCACATGAAGAAACTTCAAGCAGTTGTGCAACAGACATGAATTTTAGTGTAGCAAGCAGGCACGAAGGTGCAAGTCACATGTCCAGATCAAGAAGGAAGCAAGCAGCCAGGCAGCACATGACATGCACATGACTTGCAAGCAGCTGAAAGTATTCCAGACTAGTTTTCGAACCAAATATTTTCTGTCCATTGGTTCTTGTCCTGCTTTTGGATAAACTCGTCCAGGTTATATATAAATCGACCATAATAATTAATACTTGATCAAAACTATCGAGGGAAGGTCTTTCAGCCTCAGGACTGTCCCGTTGATACATTAATTCACCGGGTCAAATTTATTTTAATTCTGGTCGGGCCAACTCCAAACTGGTCGAGCGAGATTTTTCTCGACCAAATTCTAATCCGGTCGTGAGGGTTATTACATTCTCCCCCACCCTAAATATTTCGTCACTGAATTTTCAAAACATAGATACACACTTTGCTGATCACTGGAGTCTCTGCAAAGAGTTCATAATAATCATCTCTAAACTTATCCTAATCTTTTCATGTCAAAACAACTGATGGTTGGTTGCCCCAACTACTTGAACTTACAAAAAATTTCTGATTCTCGAATCTTCTAATGTGACGTTTACTTATCCACAAAGGACCTTTAGGATAGGCAGACTGGATTGCAAGTTCTCTAACTTCATGGCTCTATCATACTTGAGTCTTATATTTTCTTACACAACTTCAACACTTAACATAATAGATGCATAAGCATAATTGCAAGAAGCTCTGGTCTATAGACAACCTTTCCAAGTCTGACAAACTCACTACTCAGTACAGATCAATATATCAGATTGTCAATTTCCCCAACTCTTATAACAATCCTTTCTTTTCTGAGAAAACACCTTAAAGAAGAAATAAATGGTTACTGCAACATAACTCTCTTTACTGCGGTTTACATACTTCTTTGGACAGCCTTGAGTCTCTTAATACCATCAATCTGAAATCTTCCTATCTACCTTTCTCTTATTTCAACAAAATAAAATTTGCAACATTAGGTGATGTTCCATACGTGAAGGTAACATATCGGATCTTGTCGACGTTAACTTGATTAACTTTGCAACAATCAAACAAGAACATGCATGATCAATCACGCTAACATGATTCAGACCATGGGTGCTACTCTCAAATACACACACTCACCCATTCCAAAAATTATCTTCCTTACAATCTTCAGTAAATTTACGATATATCTGAGGCCCTCTTCATAAACTTCTAAACAACTCCAATCTCTCTAATGTTCCCCATAACCAAATATGGTCCTATTGCTTTCTGATTTCCTTCTTCTATCCAACAACTGAGGATCCAAAAGGTTTCTCTATACAACACTTGATTCACCAATTGAGTACTCTTGTACGACGACTTCAGACTTTCTGTATTGATACATCCTCTGATATCTTAACAACTTTGGCATTTCCATTTGCCTTATGGTCATACCTTTTCTTTCATTCATCAATCTCCCTCGGGGTTCACTTAACATCTCTTTTCTAATCATCATGCTTAACTTCATGTAGGAGTTAGTTTCCTTTTCCCACGTCTCCTCTTACTGAATTTGTACATGTCACAATTCTCATATTATTCTTTGAAAATCTCTTCATTAAGCTCCTTTCATGTTTTCCCGAAGTTCTGCTTCTTCAACTGAGTTCACCGGATACAAATGAGTAAGCCATCTTTAGTTACTACTTGCAATCTTGGAGACTCCATGTTCTCTCCTGATAAGACAACTATATTAATAATTCTGATTCAGCTTCATGATAATTGAGTTCGTTCTCAATATCGATACCAAATTTCCCCTTCCTCAGAGGAAAATAAACTAAATTTTCTTTTCGAAGGACTTCTTGAATCAGTGAACACTTGCATCCTTTCTCCATACTAAATGGATTGCAAAAATTTGATCTTCAATAAAACTGCAGCCAACTCCAGCTCGTGCAACAGATAATTTACCTTATCCTTCTTTAGCTCCCTTGATACATAGATGATTACCTTATCGTATTTCATCATCATTCACCTAGCCCAACACACGATACGTCCATGCAGTAATATATGGCTGGCTAGGCTCATGCAAATCTAACATCTGTGTAGGCGTAGAGACTTCCTCTAGCTGATTGCTTACTTCATCAGTCCTTTTACTCCATTCCAAGGTAACACCATTCTCAGTCGATCAGCTCAGCGGTTGATATGGTTTCTAACTCTTGAACAACCTTCTGATGGTAACTGGCCAGTCCAAAGAACTTCGAATCTCAATAATAGAGATTGGACATGAACATTCTGTAATAGTAACGCTCTTTTCTAAATCTGCATAAACTCTTTTTTCTAACACTCATTGTCTTAAGAATTTAACTTTCAATTACCAGCAGCAACATTTACTAATTCTTCAAGCGTCCATCGAACGTCCTTGAGATAAAACTGCATCTTGCGACCGATCTTAACCACTCTTCAATTCTAGAACTTGATACTTGACTCTGATGGTCACGTCCTTGAATTAACTATTGTAAAACATAACCACAAATTCTAGTTCTTCTTCTTTACCACTTGCATGGCTACACTCCATGGCAAAGAACTAAATCGAGCGAAACCTTTCTCCAAATAAATCTTCTACCTGCTACTTTGCTCGATTAGAACCACTTACGCAGATGTCTAGGCTATTGCAGAGAATCCAAGTTCAGGATGACTACTGAATATGTTACTTCTAGATGTTGACAATCCTTCCAGCGTTTTAAACAGATCTTTGAATTCTCTAATTATCGGACTGTCCTCTATACTCTGCTCCTTTTGTTCTTCTACTTTCCCAATGATCAGAATCATGGAATACACTACTTCTCCTGCTCCCAAAAGGAAGTCAACTCTCCAAACTGATGCAAGTGATGCTCCCACACTTAGTAAAATACCACTGTAAGCCAACGGTGACTGGTCTTCTCCCAAAGACTTCCTTCCTCAACAACTTCCTAATTGAGCTTGGTAACTAGATAGCCAATCTCACTCTAGATATAAGCAAACCACTCTAATGGAAGTACTAAGGAATGGGGATGGCATACAAAGGCATACCATAATTCTAAATGGCAGCCAGTACTTCCACGAATAACAACGGTATACTTGAATTCACCAAAGTTTATCCTCCCCAAAACAAAGACACTACCCGAGAACTACATCTATGTGTTGTTCCCGAATTAAACACAATATGGGCGGAAAATTTCGTCCATAAAAAAAAGGTCTCTTACGACACCTTGATCACACTTCCACTTATTTATTTATTATTCATAATTTTAAAAAAAAAATTAACATAACATACAATGGGAAAAGAAGCAAACCTGTGATTAGACCTTTTAGGTGTTTTCACGGTCCAGGCAACTAAAAAGTGTAGGCTCTACCTAAATAGCCAAACACTTGTTTAGGTACTAATTGTAATGAAGAACGAACAATTCCAACAACTGGTACGCTAGGTATATAGGTAAAAGGGATCGGGTAACTTCATGGACAAGGGTGGAGTTAAATCCTTACTTTTCAGAGGACGACCAAAGTGTGAATGACGTAAACGATCCAGGATTTATCCACTTGAACAATCATGACCATCCTGTCCTCGTTAGCCACAACCATAACAACTCAGGGTCCTCAGTCTTGATCTAAAGAAACTTCCAACCAAAATAATCTCCATCGACTTCCTTGATTCCTTACCTGAAACTGTCCTTCGATCTGAACCTGATAGCCTTCAAATGCTAAAATGGACCAAATGGGGACAAAAAAATCTCAAATAGACCCACCCATTTTTCTTTTTATTTAACATTTAATTTTAAATAGAAATTTAGATAAAATACCTTAAAAACCTAAAGAATTCAATATATTTACTAATTTATGCCACTACTATCCTACCCAGAATACGACCCAGATCCAGACCCGAAACCCGATCCAAGTAACCCTCAATTTTTTTTCCTTCTCTCTTTCTTCTCCATCAATAGTTCTTTCACATTAAAACAAAATCAAAAAATTTCTTCAACCATCCACCAGATTTTTTCTTTCTTATCCTAAATCGATACACCCATAGTCATATTTAATCGATCATCTCATACCCACAATCAAATTTCATCTTTTACGTACAAGATTCAAGATGAATAAGAACGCAAAGTATTACTAGTACAACTAGTACAACTCGATTTAGTACAACTAGTATAACTAAAACGAGTATAACTAGTATAAATAGATTAAGTATAACCAATATAACTGGTACAAGTAAAACACATATAACTTTGCAATTAATATAGTGATCTTTATTTTATTTTCAGCATATGAAGATGATAGAAAAGAATATGATGTAGAACCAATAAGATATGTTGGTCTAATCTTTCCTCTCTTCGTGCATGTGTCAAATACATGAATTGTATATTTTTAATAATATTTGATTTTGATGATGATTTGTTTACAAATTGTACTAGTTATACTAGTTGTACAATTTTCAAAAAAAAAAACAATTTTATCTTTTTGGCTCTTGACGCCAAAAAAGTTGATGCAGTACCAGAAAAATCTTCAACCGTGCTCCAAAAGCACGAGTCACCAGTAAGAAGAATAAAGAGGGAGCATGATGACAACTAATGTCTCATTTCATGTGAAATAGATAGTTTTTGGGTTACTTTTGGAAAATTATGTTTGTTATAAACTTATGTTCTTTTTAGTATTAAAACTTATGTTTATTTTGATGTTAAACTTTTTTTAATAGCTTTAGAAACTATTAAAACTTATTTTCCTTTTGAAACTTATATTTTGTAAGCGATAATTGTGTTTAGTTTAAATATACATGTATTTTGGTATAACTAGTACAACAAATTCAACGAAGTAATAATATTTAAGAATGGTATAACTAATATAACTACTCGACATTAGTGTTCAACCATAATTATTAAAATATGATACACATTTAAAACGTGATCCACATTTAAAATAATATTAAAATAACAAGTAGTTGTATCAGTTTTCTAGTTGTACTGACTGTACATAGTTGTACTAGTTTTTGAGTTGTACCAATTTGTGCATAGTTGTACTTTGACAGTGAAATAAAAAATATTAGTTGTACCACATAATAAATAGATTTACCTCAGTTGTACCACTTATTTATGTTTACATGTATTTTCCCTCTTACAATGAAATAATTATTTTGTAAAAATATATTTTATGTATGTTCTCCAAAAATTATGTGGACAGACGAATTAACAAACCTTAAAAGTATAAGGTAGATCATGTAAACTTATAGAGTTCTCTGATAATTTAATTTTTTTTTTCAAAACTTCAAATTAAATTAAAGAAACTTTCTGAGTACATATCAGTTGAGATATTTGATTGTTTTCTTCTATGGAATATCAAATTGGTTTGTTAATTTCTGAAATGTCAAAGTTATACTAGTTGTACCAGTAATACTCGTCTAATATATAATAAAAAAATCATATAAATTGTTTATATGTCTAGTTTTAGGGGTTGTACCAATATTTTCACATCATAGCTTTGTAAAAATATGTTCAATATTTTTTTATCATAATAATTTGACTCATATAGTTAATAGCTTAAAATATAAAGTATATAATGTAAAAATTAAGAGTGTAATGTAATAATTTAATAGAAATTGAAAAACCTTAAGGAAAATAGATGAAATTTTGTCATCATATACCAATTAGAATATTTATTTGTTTACTTCATGTGCAGATTATAAAATTCATATATTAGTTATACAATTTTTAACATGTTAGTTGTACGAGTTGTACTAGTTATGTCCAGTCGAAAGAGAGAATAAGATAAGAAATATTGTGTGGTTGTGAGTAGTTGAGATTAACAAATAGAAAAAGAGAGGAGAGAGAATGAAAGATATGTGAAATTGTGTGGCCAAGATTAAAACATAGATGTGGTGATCCAATGGTTCATATTACATTTTCATTAAGGGCAAAATCATAATTTTAGTATCTTTGGTCTATGTAGATTTTTTTAGGATGTTGGAGATTAATTTTTAGTCACTTGGCCCATATCAGATTAAAGTCCTTCAGACGGTCTAAATGGCACGAAGAATCTTCCTTGGCAGTAACATATTTCTTAACTTATACTTCATACTATATTGTCTCCTCAAAGATCTTAAGCACTACAATCTTTAGTTACTCCAATTGTTTGGGATAAATCCCAAACAGTGTCCTTATGATCTTTGGATCATCCTCCAAACCAAAATGGGTAAATCCGATTCACTCGACCTCAACCTTCTAGCGGAAACATCCCACTATGCTAACTCCATAAGTAAAATCTCTAATCGGTCTCATGGTTTGGGTACAAAACAATCCAACTTGAACTCTTAAGAGAAATTTGTCTAACTTGGACTAACATTCCCAAAATAATGCTTGACACTTAACGACTAACTCACTGCATCCTTCTTGATATTGCCTCCTTCCATATTCTTCTTTCAAACCTCGAAACAATGGGCCATGTCAGTGGTCTGCTCCCAGTGTTGCATTTGAAATCTTCCTCAATCCAAAGTCTCCATCGAATGGTTTAGTCCTTTCTCAGTATCGTTTGGTCCCAACTTCTTTATGCTCTTCACAAACTTGAAGATTTCTTGTTGCAGTAGAGTGGTGCTGGTGCGTCCATCGTTTTGTACTATACTCAAGTTATCTCCTCCACCACGCTAAGCTTGAAACAAATAATGAATCAATCATGCTTGTACGGCTCTTGTTCTGGTACGTCTCAGCATAAGATGGAAAAACTTGAGCAGCCGGAAGAAGAAGTCCATCTGGGTGATCATGAACAGTCAAATCGCCCTAAACCAGATAATTCCAAACAATGCCGCCTTGACATCGATAACACATGAATCCGGTGATGCATTCAGTGGGTCTACGCTGTCCAATATATACGTCTCTGAAATATATCCATACTAGACCCCAAAAGCGTTGCAGGAAAAGCATGACGATGCCAAACCCAAGCGTGACTAGTTCAATATCGGAAAATACTATCAACTCCATTGAGCTTGTCTTGGTGTATCAGCTATGAAAAAACAAGGTAAGGTAACTACCCATGACTACCTATCCTAAGATGAAGGAACCAGCCAGAATATCCTAGTTATCCTTGCGAATTATTTTGACTAAAAAAACATTTGAAATAGGTTCCATTAAAACATCGTATAACCATGCTCTGATACCACCTTTGAGACACACCCGATCATAAATGACCGAAAATGACACGGTCGATGCTTCCCGAAATCCAATCCAAAGTTCCCGGAATACTTCCGAATTCCTTAAACTAGCAATCAGAAAATACCAACGTTCCTATTGGACATCGCTCAAGGATTTTCAACCCGACCGAGAAAATACCCGATAGTTGGCTTGTCCAAACAAGGACTAATATCATATTGAACCCGTACTATAAAACATTCTTTATAAATTATATATTTGTTCATTTAAAAGCATCTTACAAAAATGTAATATATTAGCCTCGAGGTTTTCGGAAAACAATATTTATACGTAAGATTGATTAAAACTACTTTGCAAGGATAATAAAACTACCGCTGGCTAATGTTGTTCCTTTCTTCCTAAAGTAAGGTCTCCCGCCTATTGGTTACCTGCATCAAAAGTTAGTTATGAGTAACTAGCTTACTCAGTGAGTCCAATCCCGCACCCCCAATAGATATTAATAGTATCCCGAGCAGTCGACACCATTTTAATGCACATGAAATATATTCCTTAATTATTGTATATATATATAAGGCCTGTCATTCCATCGATGTGAATCCTATCTTAAAAATCACCTCCATGTAACCCACCCTTCACTCATATATAAATACAATATATATACTTGACCCGATAAACCACAAACGCTAACTGAGCCTAGTGAGTTAGCATTACCATCATACATGAATGTCTTTATGAACATTCCAGAATGCATCATCATGCAGTAGACGGCCTCCAGGGTGCTACCCCATCATCGTGTCTTCATGACCTTGTTACATTTGCAGGACCAAGTCACGGTAATGCAGGGACTTTAGAGAGAGTGAATATGATTAGATTTCACATGATCATAGATTACTCGTGGAAAAAGGAAGCATAGCAATCCAATACACAACTCACCACTCTAATTTTTCCGAATAACTTTCATAAAAATTTCCGGAGAAATAAAACTTTCTTCCACTTTTTGAATTCACGGAAGTTTACTCGCAGAAAAAGAAGTAAAATAAATTGGGTACACACCCCTCACTGTTGTACTTCTTCTGCCTAACATTCGAAGAAACGAAGTTCATATCTATAGAATCACTCAAAACCTAGAACAGCTGACCAAGACTAAACCAAGGAAAACGGGAGATTGTATCCCTCACTGCTGAAACGTCTTCTGAAACATAAGATTGTGGAAAACAAAATCTCAAGTGTCGCTTCTGTAGCAACATATTCTGCGAATTCTCAATAATTTTCTATTAAGATTACTTTGGAAAAAGTACTCAGAGTTCCTTTGGATCAATCATGTGGAAACAAGAAAAATTCCGATTAACTTTGATTTCGATAATAAAGCTCATCGCAGCTATGGTTTCTGATATAAAACTCGAAAACATTTAGGAAATAACTTTCGTAAAATTAAACTCGGCAACATTTTCTTAATAATATTTAGTAATTTAAGCTCATAACATTTTACAAATAGCTTTTGCAAAATTAAACCCGAATATATTTCAAGAGATATCATTCAAGATAGTATTTAATGATACAACATTCGTAGAATAAATTTGACAAAATTTACGACATGACTCTCGAAAAAAAAAGATTTCACAAAAACACTCTTGGAGAAGGAAAGAGTTGGAGGGAGAGCTGAGAAGTCAACTTCATCCATCAGCCCATGTTCTCACAGTCCTCTCTCTCCGAACTCATCACCCATGACCTCTCACCAAAGCCTCATCACCCTACGAGTCTTCCTGATCACCATTGGTGTCTCTTTATCGCCCTTTGCTATTCCTAAATCCAAAAAGGCTTTCGACAAGATAGTTATTCGTTTTCTTCAAATCAACATACGGAGATTGAAACCCAGATGGGAAAATATGGATTGACGAAATAAAACCTCAAGACAGGCGCCCGCCTGAACATGGCCAGGAAAGTAGAGAAATCCAGGAAGAATCAATATTCTTACTATCCATAAGGGATGGAGAGACACGAGGAGAAGAAGGGTAAACGAGAAAACTAAGGTATGTTCGACTTGGAAATTTTTGAAATCAGACTTGGAATTTTCGTAGGAAATTACTAAGAACTAAAAATGCTTTGGAGATTGCCGTTAACGTTAGTGAACTTAGAGTCTAGGTGGATAGTTTAACGAACTAAGTCTTGGGCGATTTTCCCTATTTCGATATATTGTTCCTTAACTGTTCAGACAGATATTGCAAAATGATCTAAACTCTCTCAAAACCGAGAAACGCAATGCATTCAAGCATACTCAGCACTCTTCCTAAAGAAAGAAATAAATAAATAGAGATACAAATGTTTTCTTAATACCAACATATTCCAACTCGTCAACATGAAAACAATCAAAAATCACAATCCCAACATCTTCTTTAAATAAACCAAGACTGCCGATCCTATCAATCCTTGAAATAAAAACCTACATAACCCTTCAAATATCGTTTCAGGATGACCTTTCGTGAAAAAAAAGGGAGGGAGTAGGTACATATACTATACTCGTATATGCCCATACTTCAATTTTTTTTGCCTCGACATCAAGAAAACACTTTCTACAAAGAAAACTCTTGCGACATATGGCAATGAAATGACTCATCGAGATCATCAAAAAGAAAAATGACGATCTAAGATTCTTCTAAAGCTAGTGGCATACCTAAACAGTTAAAAATTATTTGAGAAATCTTCAAACATCAAAGCACTGCTCCCAGTTTCCGTTGAACCAAATGAGTCACGGAAAAACATCAAAAGACATTTGCGACAAAGAAAAATCGAGAACATAAGTAGCAAAGAGCATAACCAAAGGAATGCTTTCTCCCAGCTCGTGGACTAGATCTACCACTGGTTGACCAATTCGTTCCATTCGAGAAATGAATATGTCATGAGAATTACTCCCAAAAACCCACGACAACATTCCGCGACTAGATCATAACAAAAATAAACTTCTGTAAAACCCCATGAGTGACTCCAAGAAACTGTCACCAAAGATCAAAATCAAAGCAGAAATGTTTCTCGTAAAATTTGCGAAAACATCGCTACTTTGACATCTCCATACAAAAACCGGTCACCCATTACTTTTGTATAACAAAAACATTTTATACGAAACAGTCTACGGGAAAAAAACCAGTATCATGCAAAACGAGTTCCCAATATAAAAACTGGGATGAGCAAAACCTAATCCTCGCTCTCAACCACCACGAGTAATCTACGAGCAATACTCTAAGTTTTCTTTTATGAGAAACCCTTCTTGTGAAACTTACATGAAAAATCCTTCGTATAGTCAGATCAAGTCATACAAAACAACTTTCTAAAATAAACATAACAGGTTTTACAAAGAAGTGTTGTAGATAATTTTTGTGTAACAGAAAACGAATTTGCATGATTCGACTTTGAACAACCAATCTAAACTTTTCTCTTCGAACTACGATCTAACAGATCTCTTCCTTTAGCTCTGCATGTCACTTGCTTCTGCCTTGTACTTCCCTCGGTTACATCCGAGAAGACAATCATCTCGCAACTGACTCCGCACGGGTTCCGTATCAATCCTCCTAGGCTTCGTCTCCCTCAGACTAAAAAGAAAAAAAAATATATGACTAAGGGAAACATTATACAAAACATTCATCGTATAACTGAATCCTAAAGAAAAATAGTCTTCTACAACCATCGGCCATCTTAACACGGAAAACTCCGGCATATTTGGCCTATCAATCTCAACAAACTTTCTTTGGCCCTCGGCCAATTACACCTTCTCGTACAAGTCCAAACCAGAATTCCGCATTCCCTTTTAAGGATAATTCTAAACTAATATGACCTTAATGTTAACATGAAATTGCCATGATCTAATCCTTGACCCCCAATGTCGTTGGGTATCCGGCTGAAAACAGCCTTTACGCCAAGCCGAAAAATTCGAGCAACCATCGCTCCATCCAATCCCTTAACGTAAAACGACAATCTGCGATTCGCCTAAAAATGCCAAGTGGCGATTTCACAAATAGTTATCGTATAACCCAGAAGCGGAAGTCATACGATAAATTCTGTTAAACAAAACCCTCGCGGCACATCAAAAACATCTCTAAGATCGCAAATGGTTCGATCAGAAACGCGGCATACAAAAGAAAATTTCTATACAAAACACTATTTTGATTAATTCGCTATAGTAACATACTTTGCCTGCGAAAACATTTGCAAACAAACCAAAGTATTTCTTGCTCATCAAGTCAAAAGAGAGCTTCACGCTAAATGCAAAACACTTCTCTAACACGTTCTCATAACGTAAATTATTTTTAGAAATATAAATCCAGTCTTTAGTGCCACGAGACGTTGCATACACTCGAAAAAACAGATTTCAACGTAAAATATCTTCCTAGATGAGAGTTTTGTCTCTGAAACTCAAACAGTCATACGCAGGAACACCTTCTCAACCGTACATCCTTTGAAAAGGCTCAAACTCAAGCGGTAACACTTACCATTCGGTTTGTTGTTGATCACAACAAATGAACTCCAACGTCCTAAATAGACTTAGCCATCTCCCCCCCCCCCATAAAGAGAGGCTCTCTGACATCCGACATAAGGATAATAGTCCGCTATAAAAGAAATCCAAAATTTTGGTCAGCATTTCTAAATGACTTCAATATTGTCTTTGGAGGGATGCCCGGTTCCCGATTGATGAAAGTCACATAAGCTGAGAACTTTTCACAGACTTCAATATTGAGATGGAATCAGGTCAAAACTGCAACGGGTGATTTAAGCCAAAACTATCATCACAAACCCTAAACTTATAATAAGCCTAGGTCTTTCCCTAAACCCAGTACAATGGTCTTACATATCTCAAGGCATATTATCAACAGACCCATACAAGATTCCAAAATATGTTTTTCGCTTATATGTGTACATTTATGAGATTCCGCGAACTAAAAGCCTTCGATTATTTTAATCATACGGAACAACAAGTATAACTATCCCTTGAGACAACAACTCATATTATTTCTCTCATCTCCGAGTATGGCTAATCTATATGTTTTAAAAAGAGATAACCCATTACTTCATAATTCCAAAACAAAGAGCCTAAAAGGCTAGTCTCGAGGCAGACAAAGGTCTGAGACAAAATGCCATCGGCAGGAACATGCCCAAAAAATCTCCAAATGACGCATAACTAGACCGTAAAGGTGTCACTGGAAAACAAGGTCTAAGAATTTTAATGCCAAGATGAACTACAGAAGGTTTGATCCCTTCAACAAGGGTAAGTAGGAAGCCAACATAAGGTGCATCCCCAGTCTTATCACATTCCATTCTTATGCGAAAAGAAGAGTGAGCCAACCACTAATTCCATCAAAAAACTTTTAGCCGTTGATTCCACCAAACACGCCTATCAATACCTCACAAAAGATTACACATAAAACTTCAAGCTGGAGGGCTAAGTGTTGGGGTCAAAACCGGTCATGGCAAAATCAACGGCTAAAATCCTCTGAGATATTGTGCATAAAGAAAATACGGGCTAAAAATGTCAAAGAATCTATACGGCATAAGCCAAAAAAAATTCATAAGGATACAAGAAGAGAGCTTTTATATTTCACCCCAGACAACGAAAAAAAAAAAATCTAGCGAAGCATGAAAAGATTACAAAACATTCTTGTGGAAGGTTTTAGTGGTAAATGATTAATTTTACAACACAACCTTCCAATCAAACAATTTGGAAAGTTTCCACAGAAAACCATCATAATATAATCTATGAGATAATCTTTCGTAAAATGTTTACGCAAAAGCTCTCGTAAAACAAACAAAATAACTACAAATAAAGATGATAACACGAGAAACATTTTGTCCAAACGTTTCGGTATCTTGTTTATCTCACCCTCATTTCCATATGGAAACAAAACCGCCTCAATGTCTCGTCTGAGACAGGAGATGAGACCCAGTCCAAGTCCCATCATCCATGGGTGACGAGACAATCTACAAGTCTCGTCACCCGTGTGCGACCAGACACACTCCATTTTTTGTTTTCCACGGGCAACGAGCCCAAGTATCGTCGCCCTTGGGTGACGAGACACGCACCATGTCTCGTCGCCAACGGGTGATGAGGCCATCTCCAAGTCTCGTCGCCCGTGGGCGACGAGACATGCACCATGCCAACTCCCGTCACCTGTGGTGACAAGACACGCACCACGCCAAGTCTTGTCACTCGTGGGCAATGAGAAACACACCATGTCTCGTCACCCACAGGCAACGAGACCACCTCCTCCTCCTCGTCCTCGTCCTCTCCTTCGATTCTTGATTGAACTGAAGCTTTTTTTGTCTCGATTGGAGTTTCCATTGAAGTTTTGCGTAAAAGCGACAAAGACTTTTTCAAATAAAACTTATAATCAATCATATAAAATGGTAATGGCTAACTCAATGCCATTTTTATCTTAACTAGAAATTTATTTTTACCATTTCGTTGAACCAACGGTATAGAAACTAACATTGTATGGAAGGAGATATCTCCAAAAAAAATCATAAAATGTAAAATCGAATGACGGCCCGAAAATAGCTAAAACTTGGTAAAAGACCACTTAAGGTTTTAGGTGAGAATGAGCCCGAAACAAAATGGTGGTTTACTTGATTTCTGCAAAAGATAAACGGAAACAAAGATAAATGTCAAGTTTCCAATATAGTCATGAAAGATCGAGAGGATAAGGAAGATTTCCGTGAATAGATATACTCGAATCGAGGGAAGAAATGGAAAGAAGACCGACCTTGGAAGAATATATAAGAGAAGCCAAGGCTAGGAGCACATGGACGATTTTTCAGAATCTTAGAACGTTTTGCACTTAGAAACCTTAGGCATTCCATGTCATCCATTCTAATACTAGATGAACTAAAAAAACAGTTCAATTTCATGTTCAAACTCTGTTAACTGAACTATGTTCA
Source organism: Moricandia moricandioides (assembly GCA_905132885.1). Classification (NCBI taxonomy): domain Eukaryota; kingdom Viridiplantae; phylum Streptophyta; class Magnoliopsida; order Brassicales; family Brassicaceae; genus Moricandia; species Moricandia moricandioides. Next base: position 182,929 of record CAJHQQ010000236.1, read on the forward strand.
ACTTGATCCTCAAAAGGGGTATGTAAGCAGCCTTTAATAAGGCCTAGTCCAAAATCAATCAAAACCGTTTTCATTTCTTTTTTGTTGTTATCGAGCTGTGACTCAACTATGTTTAAGGTTTAGGTGGCTAGAACTATAAAACTAGCAGACAGCTCTTACGGTCGAAGCTTTTATAATCTTTTGTAATGATCTCAACGCTCTTACGCGAATTTTGAAATAAAGACTCTGAACTCAGCTGCGTTTTCCGGTGAGGGTTCCTACGATCCTCCTTGCTCGATCCTCTCTTTAAACTCTATCTCTAGACCTTTGTTCTTTCTCTGACCTCTCACTAGCACTTGATTTGAGTTCTGTCCAAAACTAAGAGCTGAAGGTCCCTTTTATACTACCCTCGGAATTGCTCACCAAGCCGAGAATTAAGGGAAATTTCCTTAATAGGCTTGGTCAAAACCTGGCCTTAAAGGTTTGACCGATTAAAATTCTTTCCTTATATGATTCCCACCAACCCGACCTTCCTTTCATATAATCCCGTTAATGATGACTAGTCAACTTGCCTTAGTTGGAACCAGCATTCTCGAAGGACTGAACTTTCCTTAATTGGTTCCACGGTCTGTCGATACCTTGCTTATACTCTGATCGTTTTATGATTAATTATCTCCATTTTGTCTTAGTTAATAATACTTTGTTAGCAAGGACAATTCGATACTTAGAGAAAATCGAGTTCTTATTTAATTCTTGGCGAACACAAGTGTTCCAACACTTAGAACTATTTTTCTCTCTTACGAAGAAACCTCTCCTCGATCATATTCTTTAATAAATTTGGGAGCGGGTCGTTACAACTCTCCCCCACTCAAGAGGATTTCGTCGCCGAATCCGCACCCACCATCTGCTCATCCACTTAGATCTCAAATAACTCCAGATACTCAGCCCTCATCATGCTCGCACGCTCTTTTGTATTCTCACGTATCCCATCACGCTCCCTTACAACTTTGACCATATGAACTCTCTTCCTCCTAATTTGCTCGTTTGGAAGCCTTGTCAATTGTATTGGTTTACCATTAGTTGACGAACCAGAACTCAAATCTTTAGGTGGCTGTGAGACAATCAGTGTCGGATTCCTTACCACCTTCATCAGTTGCGACACATGGAACACATCATGGAATGGATGGAGCGTGTCTGGAAATTCCAAACGGTATGCCACTGGTCCAACCCGTTCTACGATCCTAAACAGTCCATGTACCTCGGCTGTAGCTTCCCCATCTTTGCCAGTCTGTCATTTCCCTTAAAAATCTCTCTTTTTAAGTAAACCATCTCCCCCACTTGGAATCCCAGTTCCTTCGTCTGCTTGTCTACATAGCTCTTCTGCCGATCTTGGGCCTCCTTCACTTTCTTCTTGACAAACTTAATCCTGTCTGTCATTTCTTTTATCACCCTTGGGTAGAGATCTTGGCCCTCCCCCGCTTCAATCAAACACAAGGGGGTTCGACACAAACGACCATACAAAACTTCGTACGGTGACATTCCAATACATAAGTGGTAATTATTGTATGTACGCAAACTCAGCTAGTGATAAATGCTTCTCCCATTGTTTACCCCAATGCACCACAAAAGCTCACAACAAGTCCTCGAGAAATTGGATCATCCACTCCGATTGCCCATCCGTTTGCGGGTGATATGACGTTCTCATGTGCACTTTATTTTCCAGTGCTTTCTGGAATGCCAACCAGAAGTTTGAGGCGAATCGTGGATCCCGATCTGACACGATGCTAACAAGATTACCATGAAGTTTCCCAATCTCCCTCATGTAGAGTTCGACATATTTATCTACACCATCTGACATCTGGACCTGAAGGAAGTGTGCTGACTTAGTTAAGCGGTCCATTATCACACATACTGAATCCTTGCAGCCCTTAGTCTTTGGAAACCCACACACAAAGTCCATCGTGACAATATCCCATTTCCACTCAGGCATTGGTAAACTCTGCAATAAGCCATTCGGAACTTGATGTTCTGCTTTCACCAACTGACATGTCGGGCACTTGGTTACCCATCCTACTACATCACTTTTCATTCCTTGCCAATGGTAGTACCGCTTAAGGTCATGGTACATCTTCGTCACCCCCGGATGTATGAAGAACTTAGATTGGTGTGCTTCCTTCAATACCTTCTCTGTTAACTTCTTGTCGTTTGGGACACATACTCATCCATGGAAGATGATCATCTTGTTGCCGGTCTTCTTATACCCCACAACATCATCTTTGATCATCTTAACCAGTGCTTCATCTGCCCCTTAAGCCAATCTTATTTGGGTCAGTAGGTTAGCTTGATTCACCGCTTCCTCACCTAGACAAACAGACTCGTCTGCCAACACATTACTCTGTAGCATCCCCAGCATCGAAATCAACCCTCCCATCCCATTATCGTCCGGGACACTCTCCTTTCGGCGACTCTTTGCATCAGCTACTAGGTTAGCCTTCCCTGGGTGATAAGCTATATCTAAGTCATAGTCTACCACCATTTCCATCCATCTTCTCTGTCTTAGGTTCAACTCTGGTTGAGTGAATATGTACTTAATGCTCTTATGGTCCGTAAACACTTGGACATTTTATCCATAAAGGTAAGACCGCCAAATCTTGAGTGCAAACACCACCGCTTCCATCTCTAAATCGTGAGTGGGATAATTCTCCTTGTGTTTCCTCAGCTGTCGAGACGCATAAGCAATCACATGTTCTTCTTGCATCAAGATGTAACCTAGCCCCCTCTTTTATGTGTCTGTGAACAGAACATATGCCACTCCTTGCTGAGGCAGTACTAGCACCGGTGTACTCATTAATCTATCCTTCATGCTCGTAAAGCGCTCCTCGCATTCTGCAGTCCACTTTTACTTCACATCCTTGCTAACGCGATGCCAAGTCAATCTTCAAGAAACATGATGCTCCCTTGAGCTGATCCAATAACTCATCAATTCGAGGTAAGGGGTACTTATTCTTAATTGTCACTTGGTTCAGCCCTCGATAATCAATGCACAATCGGAAACTATCATCCTTCTTTTTGACGGACAATACCGGTGCATCCCACGGTGAGCTTCTCGGCCTAATGAATCTCTTCTCGATCAATTACTCCAGTTGTTTTTTCAACTCTGCCATTTCCATTGGAGCCATACGGTAAGGGGCTTTGGAAATAGGAGCAGTTCCAGGCTTAACTCTATCAGAAACGGTTCGTCCCGCGTTGGCGGTAATCCGGTGAGCTTTTGGAACACATCTTCAAATTCTTGTACCACCGGAGTTTCGCCCAACAACACTTCCCGATTCGCACAGCAACGGATCTTTGCTATGAACGACTCACATCCTTTCTCGACCATCCGTTCTGCTCTTAATGCCGATATTACCGGAATTCCAGTCTACTTCTTCTTCCCTTGAAACACCAGCTTCCCTTCTTTTCGAATAAAGGTCACTCGACATTCCATCCCAAGAATTCCTTAATACCCCTTGATTGGTAGCACGATCAGATCTCCAGGCATGTCCACATCGCCTACTACAATTAGCACATCTCGATAAATAGCATGCAACTTAAGTATCACACCACAAGCCGCATGAACCATCCTGATGCTTTCTTCGAGACCGTTCTTAGACTCCCAACACAAAACCACTTCAGGACACACAAATGAATGCGACGCCCCGGAGTCAAACAAAGTATGGGTTTCAGTTCTCCCAATACTAACAATTCAATTGATCGGGTTTGCCTCATTTTCCACGCCCAGCATATGCACACTTGGTGCTACATTCTGTCTCTTAGCTGGTGGTTACTGATCCCCTTCTAGACATTCACCACGCATACGAGCTTTGTTGCGCATTCGCTGGTGCCCTGCAGTCCCGAGCCAGATGTCCTGCAACACCACAGCGGTACCAATTCCCTGCGCCTCCATTAGACATCGCGGTGTGTGTCGTCAGGGTACTGGTGGATGCTTCAAGTGTGGAAGTATGGACCATCAAATTGTGCACCTTGTGAACCCTTAGTACCACGTTCTACTAATCACACACGCGTTTTTGTTGCACTTTCATCGACCCATTAAGCTTCCAGCAAGTGTGATACACCACCCACGAACATCCAACACAATAATTCCATGAGACATTAACTTTCTTCATTCTCAGGAATTAACTTAGCAACTCTCACAATCTTAGCATTCTAGTTACTCAACCAACAATCCAAATCGCATATTGCTTCGTACTTCCTACCATCGTATCCACTCCCTCACTAAAGCAGACCTATTATGATCCATCGCACCCGACTTTAAGAACATTTACTCCTGCGGACCGAACAAACCCGATACCCTCATTGCCTACTTTATGAAAAACCCGATCGACGACCCTTTTCATCTTTAACAAGACATAATTTAGTTTTCACTAACTTCCTGCAACATCGAACACAATTAGGCTTAGCCATTTGCTAAGCAAATTAATAATAAACACATACTAAGATATACCCTAGAAACATCATACCACAAATCCTTCGCGCGAGACATAGACCATCAGTTTCTTTCCACCCTTACCCACAAATCCAATTTTTGAAAAGAGGCCAGCCAGGACAGAACTGACTGGCCTACCCAGCTCTGATACCAAATTGAAACACCCCAACCCGAAAATCTTGGCAAAGTCGTAAAAGAAATTCTAAGTAAAAATAATTTGGAAATCTTTCATTAAGTAACATAAGTAAATATTGTAGTTTTAATAATAAATCCGAGTCAATATATCATAATCGTAAGAAATAAGGTTCGTAAAAATTACCACAACAATCCCAATACTGAATACCCCGTCCCGATGGTCTTCATCGTCCCTCGCTCCGGTCCAAACAAGTACTCATCACCTGCATCACAAAAGGAGGCATGAGCATACAAAAGTACTCAGTGAGGACGCTCAGTACCACCCACAACAGTCCAAAAATTAATCAATCAAATTCCCCATTCAAACCTAACAACCTAGCAGGCCCATTTTATCAGCTTAGCATTCAGTTTTCCATCATCTCTTACTTAGCCATTTTTCCTATTACTTATCTATTTTCATGAAACCAAACAAACAACCTAACTTCCGGTTATATCATTCTTTTACTTTAGAATTTCATAACTTTCCGACCCAAAGGTCCATCAGACTTTGGCTGTAGCCAAACCTTTGGCTGAAGCAAACCTATGGTCGTAGCCAACCTGCAGCCGTAGCCGTACCTGTGGCCGTAGCTGTACTGCGGCTGTAGCCGTTCCTGCGGCCGTAGCCCTACCTGCGGCAGAAGCCAAACCTGCGACCCGTTGGTCCAGTACGGCTGTAGCCAAACCTGTGGCCGAAGCCAACATGCGATCCGAAGGTCCATAACGACCGAAGCCAACATACACGGCCGAAGACAAAACATACTTTCCTTAACTTAATCATGTTCTTCTAATCCCGTACTTTCCTTTAATTACATCAATTCTCACTTTGTTTTTATAACAGTTTCTATCTAATATTTCAATTCTTGTCAGATCAAATCTAAGTAAACATCGCAATAAAACATAACATCAGTTCACACAATCTATCATGCAAATATCCTATGAATGGATGATGTTCTTTGATCCTTGAGAACTATCTCGAAGAACAAAGAACGAACTTTCCATAAAAAAATTCCATTACACATTTTTCCTAAGAACATTATGAACAAACTTACCATAAACGAAATCTATCCAAGAATAATTCGATCCTAAGGAATCAAACTAGGCAAAACAAACTTTATTGGACTGTCACGAATCACATCCTCAACTGAATTGATCTTAAAAGATCTAAGACTCTGAACTCAGCTGCGTTTTCCGGCGAGGGTTCCTACGATCCTCCTTTCTCGAACCTCTCTTTCCAAACTCTCTCTCTGGACCTTCGTTCTTGCTCTGACCTCGCTCTAGGAATCGCTTTGAGTTCTTTCCAAAACTAAGAGCTGGAGGTCCCTTTTATACTACCCTCGGAATTGCTCACCAAGCCAAGAATTAAGTGCAGTTTCCATAAGAGGTTTGGTCAAAACCTGGCCCTGAAGGCTTGACCGATCTACAATTCTTTTTGTATATGATTCCTGCCAACCCGACCTTCCTATCGTATAATCCCGTTAATGATTACTAGTCAACTTGCCTTACTTTGAACCAGCATTCTCGAAGGACCAAACTTTCCTTACTTGGTTACATTGTCCGTCGATACCTTGCTTATACTCCGATAGTTTTATGATTAGTTATATCCATTTAGTCTTAGTTAATAATACTTTGTTAGCAAGGACAATACGATACTTAGAGAAAATCGAGTTCTTATTCTATTCTTGACGAATACAAGTGTTCCAGCACTTCCAACTATTTTTCTCTCTTACGAGGAAACCTCTCCTCGATAATATTCTTTAATAAATAAAAATACTTCGGGAGCGGTTCGTTACACGATGGGCTCAGGTCATGGGCGGTTATGGGTCTGGGCTTGGTGGTCAATGATGCCGATGTGTTTTTGGGTTATGGCAAGTGGGTCAGGAACGTTGGCAAGCATGGTGGGTTTGAAATCGGTCAGCCCAAGTGCAAGGAGAGGAGTTTGGAGCAGTTGGGTCGATATTAGACGAAAGGGTGGGAAGGGAGCAGTTTGCACCCATTCGCCCAACCACTTGCACTTGTTCGCCCAAGGGGGAAATTTGCGAGTCCCACTCTATAAATATGGGATCTGGTGTCAAAAATGGCATCATTCTGAAGAGCGGAAACTCTGGAAAATTGAGAGAGAAAGAAAGAAAGAGAGAGAGAAGGTTTGGGTGATTGCAAACAAGACCGTGTGGTGGTGATTTATCATTTCCGGCGTGGAGACTGATCGTGGGAGAGTAAGGCCGTGTGAAGAGAGCAACCAGGAAGAAGGAGAAGGACATGTAGAAGGGCTGGAGCACTCCTGAATGTACGCCTAAGGTGAGTGGTGTGAAGCGCAGCAACCTTTTGTAGCCGCGGTGTATTTCCATGTGGGCTTTGGTCGGTTTGGTGATGGTTACATCCATCTCTTTCCTTTGCTTGCTTGATCACCCCTTCTATATTTTTGTGCGGTCAAGTGGGATGATCATATGCAGGGATATATGAACCAAGTCCATGTCCGGTTCATTAGGAAGTCCGTAGCCATCATCTGGACTTAGACATGGATCGGATTGCTAGTGATTATAACCGATGGGTTAGATCACATTAAAGTAATCCATCTATGGTTGGTTTACATGTTTGGTGATTGATCTAGATAGGAATCTAGACATGGCCGATTGTTTAGGTTGATCAATTAAATAGATTTTTGGAATTAGATAAGGAACCGAACTATGTATACTTAGGATTGATTGTTAGGATATCGGTTTATATACATATTCTTATGTGTTGTGGTTGTATGGTATCAGGATCAGACAATGATTGTGGTAAGGCTAAGGAGCTGTGACAACCTGGGTCGTGATGGATGTGTAATGTGTAGGGTAGATTGGATATTATGATCCTATCATAGCCTATTGTGCAAACTGATCCCAGAATGAGAATGGAGACTTGTGTAATGCAGCAGGTCAAAAGGGAGACGATCATGGGGATGTAATCTCTAATACAGAAGCAAAAGCATAAGCAGAAACTGCAGTAACTCAACCTGAAGCAAATGCCCAAGCTGCTCAGAGAACACTGGCTGACTACTACCGTCCAGACAAGTTCTGCGCCAAGATATCTGCCATTCGTCCTCCAGCTTTCAAGAGAAACGATTATGAGACCAAGCCCGCTTTCTTCAGACCTGTAGCGCATACACCTTACCATGTGTTACGACATGATCACCCTATGGATCACCTGGAGCGATTTGAGGATCTAGTGACTGATATTAAAGCTAATGGAGTCCATAAGGACTATTTTTTCTGTAAGATCTTCAAGTACTCACTTGCTGGAAAAGTTTCATATTGGCTTAAGCAGCTACCACCCGGATCTCTGACATCTTGGACTGACATCAAGAACGCTTTCTTGCGTAACTTCTTTGATGACATGAGAGCCAACGATCAAAGGAGCAAGATTGCTACTTTTCCACAAGAACCTTCAGAGTCATTCAAAAATTCTTGGATCAGATTCAAATCATACCAGAGAGACTATCCACATCACGGGTTCAACAAAGTGCAGTATCATATGGCTTGCAGTATCCACATCCAAAAATTCTTGGATTGCAGTAACATATGGCTTTGGACACAGCGAGTGAGGGAAATTTCAACATCAGGAGACCTAAAGAAGCTACTAGATTGATTGAAAATCTGGCATCAAGCAGCAGTACGAAGAAGACATAATTTGAAACGTTGAAATCAACCCCAACTTTGAGCATGGAGCAGATTGAAGAAGTCAAGGAAAGCTGGATAGTGTTCAAAAATTTCTCAAGAAACATGTTACTTTTGCAGAAGTAGAAGCAATAGAATCTGGAGAAGATGAGATCGAAGAAGAGGATGTGAAATACATCAATGGGAATAGTTTCAAGAGACAAGGATATCCAGGTTCCAACAGGAACTCCTATGGGAATGGTCATTTGAGTAACTTTAATCAGAGTTTACAGCGAAGGCCCTTCAACAACAACATGACTTTTTGAACTTCTTACTACTAGAATCCCCCTCCAGAAGCTCAAGAAATGAAGATAAAAGCAATGGTTGATAGAGTTTTAGAGGGACAGCAGAAGATGACCGTAGGTTTCAATGGAAAAATAGATGGTATGTACCTCAATCTCGATACCAAATTAGAAAACCTCAGCACCCATGTGAAGAAGGTTGAGAATCAAGTGATGATGCAGATGAGTGAAACCATTAGGAGGCATGAGAGCTTGATTAAGTATAAAATAGAGGCTGGACAAAACCACCACGGCAATGCATTGATTGATGATGATTTATGGCAGGAAGTTAAGATAGAGAAGCTCCAAGATAGCGATTTACGTGTGGAAAATCCATGTCACTCAATACTTCTCATCAGCATCGATCGGCTCAAAGCAATGAGCATCGATCCAAGGTGAATCCTACAGTATCAGTGGCTTCGTGTGAATCGACTAACATCAATCGACACAGACGTCCAAACATCAATCGATAAAGTGATGTACGTATTGATCGACAGTGTGACCTCAGCATCGATTGACAGATAAAGCACCCAGTTCAGATACCGGACCTCAATGCAAGCTTGATTGGCGTCCGACCGTGATAGTTTCAGAAAAAATAATAACCCATCTGAAGCTATGGATATCGATAGAGAAGATGAAGGACACTCAAAGAGGAGGATAAATACCCCCAAACATCAACGCATAGAAGCCAATGAAAAGGAGATGGATAGCTTTGCTAAAAGAGTTTTTAAAACTCATTTAAACACCTCTTTTGATGAAGCTTATTATACTCACAAATTGTGGATATTTTTCAGGGAAACAAGGGAGACAAATGATGATATAGAAATCATGTTCAATCACCTCATAGAGAAGATGCTGCAAAGGATTTGTCTGAAAGAGAAAAGTGATCATGGAAAGTTTGTTATCCCATGCCTCATCAAGGCCACGAATATGCCAATGCCCTTTGTGACGCTGGATTGTCAGTGAGTATTATGCCAAACTCTATGGCAGAGGAGCTGAACCTGAGAGTGGAACCCTCCAATGATTCGTTCATGTTTGTAGACTGCTCAAGAGTGAACTCAGGGGGGATGGTAAAAGATGTTCCAGTGCAGATTAACAATACCCTAGTCCCAGTAGACTTCCATGTGATGGACATCAGGATAGACTGGAACTCTTCGCTACTACTTGTTAGAACATTTATTGCCACTGTGGGAGCTATCTACAATATGAAACTAAACAGGTTGTATCTATCTCTAATTGATCAGAATATTTTTTAATGAACCTGTTAAGAATAAGAGCAAAGCTACTCTGATTGAATTATGTAATGATGCAGAGCTTGTGGCTACATGTTTCTGCGATTATGAGTTCAATGAGGAATAGGTAGAAGGAGCATAGATCGATACCCAGCTCGAACAATCGATTGATGTGCTTTTAATTCAACAATCGATCGACGCCCACCATTCAGAACTGATCAACACTTACCACACGGACCTCGATTACAACCCAGCCTACCTCGAGCACTATGAAGACTAAAGAGAAGAAGAGATAATCGAATACCGATGTATTGTTATGGAAGAGGCTGGTGTTTTTCATGTTTCCCATAAACTCGGGAACTCGACATCGATCGATGGTAACCATTCACCATCGATAGATACTGGTATTAACTGAAAGTCCAAACTAGATTCAGCTACATAACGCGAAATGGAGTATGGTTATCTACAAAGAGATGAGTTAGGTATTAGAAGATCCAGACGGTCACGCAAGAGCTATGGATGGCAGAATTTTTCATGTCACGAGAGAAGATGTGGCAGATATACTTGCGATGGATAATGGAGCTGGAAATCTTTTCGGCCAACAGTCTGATTATCGAGGATCGATCGACAGTCACCATACACGATTGATTGACGCTCATCAGGCATAACAAGGATATGGTGAAGCTTACAAAGAATACAATGCAGATTACAGAGAGGAAGAGCTGATTGAGTATTGTGGCCTAGCAATGGAAGACGCTGGATGGGTAATGAACGCGAAACTGGATAATCAAACATCAATCGACAGCACCTCCTTGCCTTCAAATAATATCAGATGCAAACCAGAACAATAACGAAGAGTAGAAGATGCATGTGATGGTTATCTCAGACAACATGAGTTTGGAATTTTCAGAGACACATAAGGAGATGCACAAACTCTCTATGGAAAAATTCTAAACATAACTAAGGAGGATGTAGCAGATGCCCTTGTATGGCTCCTGGATTAGGAGCTTTATTTAAACAACAGCCATCGACCGACGCACGAGTACAACCATCGATCGACAGCAAGGAACAGAAGAACATGCTGATCCACAATGATCAATACACTCCCAAACATAAAAAATCAATCGATGACAGCCACCATGAATCGATTGACACCATTCCAGGGGTGAACCAGTTTTGTACCTCTAATCCTTTTGGTTCAGGAAATCCACAATCAGTCGATTGGATAAACCCAATATTGATAGACGGTGATGTAGAGCATGGACATAGAGCCTATGATGCTAATGGCAGAAGAATTTTCCATTGGGAAAAGAAAGATGAGTATGTCATCTACAGAGATGAGAATGGCAATGCAGGAGCTATAGACGGAAGAGTTGTAAATGTGCAAGAAAAAGACATCAGGACAGTTCTAGAAAGAGTTACTATGTTTGAGCAGAGCTATGTATGTTTACCAGAACATGCAGCAAAGATCGCTATGTCTATGAAGAAGCAAGAGACATACAACAGATCAGCGATTGATGAAATTTTGGACTATTTTGGAGCAATTCGGATTGCCCAGCAGAAACTCAGAGTCGTATCTAGATTTATGAATTAACCATCGATCGACGTCACACACTGTGCATCGATCGACAGTGAAGTCGGCAGAAAGATTTAGAAATTATAATTTTTACCAAAAGTTTAATTAATTGCAAGACCAGCCCTTGTCGAAATTTAGACTATTTATTAGGGCTTTCTATCTTTCTTAAGCGCTAAGCTGTGAAATCAGAAGCTGGGTAGCCGAAAGTTACACCAGAATTTATTCATGTTTTAGAGTTGAAACACATTGATACTTCCATTGGAGAGAAAGATCTGATCATCATTACAGGGAAGATCTTGAACTCCTTCTATTTTTACTCAGATTATTCTATGCAATTTATTCATAATTTATTATTTATTGCTATGTTTGAGTAGTTCTATTAGATTTAGGGTTATTCAATGGTAGTAATGTATTGTTGATTGTATAGAAATTGTTAGGGTAATCCTCTTTTTTCTTTGTTTAAGTTGCTCATAATGCTAAGTTGAATTTGATCACTTCAATCTTAGAAATTAGGGTTCTATAGTGCAAGCGAGAGCATGGTTATAACCTCGAATATATCTTAAGCAATCTAAATAACTAGTAACAAACGAGAGTTGAAATAGAAGTTTAGAAAACTAATTAAACCGTGAAACCAATAATGCTTAGAATGAGTATCGATAGATGCCGTCTTACTGCCATCGATCGACGCTCAGCCAAGATGCGCGAGAGTGATCTCCTAAACCCTGAGGTTTGAATTCAGAACGACGCTTAATAAAAACCTAGAAATGTATTAATTTGGATTATCTAAACCTACCTTAAAATTTCCTCAAAGTCTAATCCATTAATTTAATCCTCAGAAACCAAATCAATCTTGAAGTCGCTTTTATTGTTATTGTAATAATTCATCTAGCTTAAATTCGAAAACAATAAGTCTATTGTGCAATCCTAGAGTCTCTTTGGATTCAATCCCTAAGTACTGCACTGAACCTATTAATTGAGAGAGTAAGGTGGGAATATAGGGTTAATTTGAAAGTGAAAAAAAAACCGACATCAAATTTGGCGCCATTGCCGGGGACTCTTTCTTATGGCCATTAGATTTTGTTTAGAATATTGTCTAGATTTTTACTTTACTGTTTTCTAAATTATTCTTTCCCTAAACCTTATGACACAAGTACTTAAAGGAGAGAATATGGATTCTTGACAACAACCATAGATCGACGGAGCTCATCAGGAATAGATCGATGTTAGTCCATTGCTCTGGGGCAACACTCTTCCATTGCCATCGACCAATGCCGATCAGCCGGAAGCAGGTAAGTACGCCTTTACTGATTCTGATAATAATAAAGTAGTCTTGATAGAACCAATGAACAATAAAAGCACCAAAGCAAACCAACTAATTAATAATCAGGGAGCTGCAATCCCCAATCAAATCACTAAATCTCGAAAGAATGAGGTAAGGAATGAATTACCAATGCTAGAATACCTAAATCCCAGCAGAACCTATTCCAATAGGTCTGCGATTTGATTATCCGATAACCATGCTGGAAGTTCTGAACTTGATATCGATTTCCTAATTATGGCGCGAAAAAATCAGTTAAGTGGTTTTCCCACTGAAAACCCGAACGACCATATCGAGATGCTAGAAGCCATGGTGAACGACGATTTCAATCGCTGCAAAAAAATTCCTTTTTCCCTAGAAGGTTACGCCAAGAGGTGGCTGAACCAGCTACCACACCTCAATCAGTCAATATACGAAGTAACTATTGAAAAATAAAGTGACTATCGAAAAGAGAGCAAGTGGATGTCTTATTCCAAATTTACGTTTGAGAGTTTACAACAGGATAGGAGCCTCAGCTATGAGAGCTGTCGGCGAGATCCCTAGTTCTAATAACCTAAGATTGCAAAATCCTAATTAGGTCACAGCTCGAATAACAAAAACAGAAAGTTGCCTAAATGCTCTAAGTGCTAAGCTATATTTTCTCAGAGTAGAGATTTTCGTGTGTACTCTGCATCATCACCCTCGAAGTCCTTATATACTCCTGTAGAGGTGGTTTGCTCTTTCCCCTTCTGCCCTTGGTCGAATTTATCGCTTCGCGAAAATATTTCTTTGTTTCCTCGATTTTCATGATTATCTTCGGAAACTTAACATTTATCCTTTGATCTTGACATTTATCCCTTTGAACTTAACATTTATCCTTTCCTGCAAAATAGAAGATAAACCGTCACAAATTTTGGGTTTGATTTCAGATAAAATCGTGAGTGGGCCTTTAGCCGAGCTTTAGACCTCGTCGGGCCGTTTTCTGACTTAGGCATTTCCACGATTTCATCGAGATAACATTATTAAGACGACGTCGTCCGAGAGTTAGGATCTTTCGTATGAGACGTGTGACTCTAGGTGTTTAGTTAACCGTTACCATCTCATACGATTAACCTGATCCTTTCTCAAGAAAATCTGTTCTTTCGGTAAGGTTCCAATGTCAATCCTGATTGAGACAGAACAAAGATAATTTTGATCAAGTATAGAAAGAGGGAGTTTAATGAGGACGAGGTGAAACTGGATTGATCTGACTTGCCGAACGAACGATTTGGATTGCTCGTGTCATCTAACTCGCCGTGTCGTGCCTACAAACTAGCCCGTACGGCAAGTTGGCCTTGTCCAACTCGCCGTACGGGTGATTTGGTCGTGTCATGCTATCTAACTCGCCCGTATGGCGATTTCGCCTTGTCCAACTCGCCATATGGACGACTTGGTTGGTCCGAGCTGACCAACTCACCCGTATGGCGAGTTAGTCGATTCGGGTTTATTTCTTTCGAGTTTTGGCCCGGAGACTTGGGTTAAGTCGATTTCGAGACTGCATTCGTATAGAAACACAATTTTTAGATGCTTATTTTGAGAATACTGTTTTTGCCCCCAACAAACGCATTCTCCACGTAGGTGTCCGACATCGTTTCCGTCGTAACTGATTTTGACCCCGACAGTTAGCCCCCCAGCTCGTCAGAACTGTGAAGTTCTTGCAAGCGTTTTTAGGCATATTGGACGAATTAAGCGGAATCCAACGTCTGAAGCCTGGAGGTGAAAAAATAAATCCTTTCTTCTATAAGTATGTGGAGTGGTTTTACAAACTCTTCATTTGTATATTTTCACAATCGTTTTTAAGAATTAAAATAATTTCTCCTCTCTTCCATTCTTTTGGTAAAAAGCAAGCTATGTCTTCGGGGAGAGAGGTTTCCTCAAAGTCTCGTGACGATCGCCACGTCCCCGATGGTTCCAAGTAGAAATACAATGATGATGTACCAAAGGTGGAATTTTCGGCCTATTCAGTCGGTCCCGAGGAAGCTGAAGCGGACTAGGTTGCCAGGGGAGACGTGAAATCCCCCAGACCAGGGTTTTCCCAGCAAAAGCTATCCGAATGGGTTGGATGACATCCGGAGGCATTGCCAAGTTCCCCACTCGGTCGAGTTTTGTCTTCCAGAGGCAGGAGAGGTTGCTGAGTTCCCACCCGATGGTTACTTTACGTGTTACGAGGTGTTCTTGACACAACCATTTGTGGTTTCCTATTCCTGAGGTTATAGCGCGACTTCTCGATTGTTCTAAGATATTGATTGGTCAAATAAACCCGTGTGTCTTGCAGCACATTGTCCGGATTCTCATGCTCAGTTACGAGTTCGGATAACCCTCGATGCCAAACACCTCGATGCTTCGCTTAAACTAGTCAGGAAATCATCAATAATTCAGTTGACGCCCCGGTCGGGGATGACGATCGTAAGTGAATTCTTGTCTTACTACCATGAATGACGGAAACACTTCTTTTTGTCCGTTTTGACGATGCGTCCGTAGAGGAAAATGGCCTCCCTGTCTTTACGACCAGATGGGGTTCGAAAGGTATCTATGATCAAGTGTAGCCCCTTTTTTCTTTTTTTTACCACCCCCCTTTTTTATTGTTTCGGTTGAGTTCGATCTCTAATACGTTTTGTTTACTTTTTATTTTCAGAGACTAATCTTTTCCCTCCGAGTCTGGAGGGTCTGGATACCATCCGAGACTTGCTCTGCGGTCGCCCGTGTTTTTGGGCAACATTCAAGCCCAAGAGTGTTTGTCATGCTGTCGCTCTCCACCGTTCTTGATATTAGCCAGATCGTCGGTTGAAGAAGGATCGGAGGCGTCCATGGATGGATTTGTTCCGTGCGCGGTTCGCACGAGAGAAAAAAGACCGAAGACTCGGAAGGACAAACACTTCATTGCCGAGGATGAAGCGGTTAACGAGCGGTGCTCCTCCAAAAATATACCGAGAGACTACCTAAATAGTCAAGTAGATGGGGACAATGGCGATCGAGGTGATTCCGACGAGCCTCTTGGTTTTGACTATCCTCCGGGCGCAGGTGGATCCAGTGAGACCCCAGAGTTTACACAGGAGTCGAGGATGGTCAACGGAGTAAGTTCTTGTCATTTCTTTTGAGGATGAGCCTTTCTGATTTTGAGATACTTGGCAGGGCCTCCATATCATGAACCGAGCACTTAGTGCGAGCTGGCAGGAAGCACGTATGGCTCAGTTTAAGGTTGAGGCGGCCAACAATGAAATTGCTCGCCTGAGAGATGAGTTGGAAAGTTTGCCGTGAGAGGGATTCGGTCGCGACTGAGGTTCGTTGCGCTTATAAGTGAAGGAGGAGGTAAATGGCCGAAGTCATGAGGACTCACCGTGAAAAGTTCTCGTATCAATTCGAGGAACTTAAGAGAGGTTATAAGGACTTCAGAGACTACCGTGAATATTGCGGTGCCGTGGGCGGACTATGCCTCACGCAGGTTCCTGGTTATTCGTTTGATTCCAAGTATGCAAGGCAGACCAGACGTATGAACGAGAGGGATATGGACTTTGCGATTCCTCAAACTGAATAGAGGGTTCAGGAACAATGGGACCCAATTTCTGTTTCTCCTGACACAGTGGAGGCCGAGGTGGGGAATGCCGATGAGACAGGAGAGGTAAATCATCCGAATGCTCCTCTGGATGTCAACTACTATTCGCTTGGGAGATCAATGACTGGGTGTTTTGTTCTTTATGAGTAATCGCGAGGTTGCGGCTGATTCGGAAATGCCCTCTTCTATATTATTGCACGTTTCTGTCTTTTTTGTTTGTCAGCCGAATGTGGCCGTATGTAGATCGTCTGGCCGAGTGTGGCCTTGAATCCATGTATTTTACTAACTTTTATTCAACTAGTGCTTGATTATGATGAATGGGTGTTTTTAGATATTTGGGATTTGTATAGTGTAGAAAGAAAACTCGAGTTGTATTCTTGACCTCTTCCTTTCTTCCGGATCGCCCTGTTCGTTGTTCGTGCGAATGTTCGACGAGTTTCGAAGTTTTGGGAACTTTAAATACAGACGAAGAGACATGCTTTTAGGATCTCGTATCTTTTCGATATCATGTCTTGAGACGTTAGAGACTAGTGTGCTGGCTTTAGGGCAAGACCTAGGTTTACTTTCGATTTGAGGCATTTCAATGATTAATCGAATTTCGTTTTGCCTGTTTCGATTTCGACCTGACTCCGTTCCGATTTAAAGTCCGCAATAGGTTTCCGGCTTATACGATTTGTCTTGTCGGAGTCGAGCATCTCTTTAGGGCAAAGTTTTAAGTCTCCTAAAAGTGCTGACCAAAATTTTGGATTTCTTTTATAGCACGTTGTTTATCCTAGTCAGATGTGAGAGGATCTGTCCTTAGGACAGACCTGAGTGCGTTTGTTTAAGACATATAGGGTGCTCGGCGGGGCCAATTTCTGAGTGTTTGTAGTTGCGAATGGATTAGGGGTGTGTTCTTGAAAGTTAAGACGACGTCTCTCCTTGTTTTTCGAAATCTCACTTTGCACAAGTAATGTTTAGGGCGTATGGAACCAGGATCCCGTGCTATGATCGGGAATCGATGATTCGACTGAAATAGGATGGTGTAGAATTTATCCGTTTTGAGGTAGAATGATCTTTTGCGAGTTTTGCTCCTGTAAGTATGTACGACATAGTGTTTTTTTTTTGCGGGATGATAGACAATTTACGATTTTATAAAGTAGTCTTTATTGTCGAGAAAGATTTGAAAATTCTGGGGAAAATTCAAATCAAAAATCTTATTTTTGTGTGTGGGAATATATGAGTGTTCGTATATGTACCCAGTCCCTCCCCCCTTTTTTAGAGAGGGGGATAGTTGAACTCGTCTTCTAACGAGCTGCCTACGTACCTCTTTCTCGGATCAAGCCGTCTCGTATTTCTGTTTGTTTGGGCGAGTCTGTTTACTCGGCCGTTGTGTTTGTGCCGGCTGCGTCAGTTGCTGAGTCGATGTCTTCTATTGGATTCATCTTCTCTGATAGGATGGGCGTGTCGGGCACTGGAACTTGTCGTTCGCTGGTGGTTCCTAGAATCGACGGTTCAAGGTCGTCCTTGTACGAAGTACTTTCGGCTGATGCCTGGGCTATCCTCGGGTGTTTGGAGTATTTCATTGCGATGTTCGTGATTTGTCTTAGCTTGTGTTCGGCCAGGAAGCAGCGTCTCGACTGCTTCTGGCAGCCCCAAATTACGGCAATCCCTTTGTGAGTTGGGAACTTAATGCCTAAGTGGTAAATTGATGGGACTTCCTTCATGGCGTTTAGCCAAGCCATGCCCATGATGACGTTGTAGATGACTGGATGGTCGACGATCTCAAAATCGACGATCTTGGTGACTTCTTTTGCTGCCACAAGTAATTTGATAGATCCAAGGGTCATTGATGTTATGCTAGAGAAACCGGTTAATGGCTTAGGTGATGGTACGACTTCGCCTAACTCGATGTTCATCCCGTTAAGAGTATCACGAAAGATGACGTTGACTGTGATTCTGGTGTCTATGAGAACCCTGGCCACCTCGAGATCTCTTATCACGAGATCGATTACGAGTGGGTCACAGTGTGGCTGATCGATTCCTCCGGCTTCTTCTTCGTCAAAGGTGGTTACTTCTTTCGGAGTGTCATTGATCGTGAGCCAGATAGTCGAATTCATGATAGGCTTTTGGTTTTTTCCTTGTACAATTTCGAGTTCTCGTAGGCGCGATATCTCATTTCGTCGAACTCATTTAGCTGAATTAATATCTTTTCTGCTGCAGATTTAGCATCAAAGTTTATATTTTTCTCTGCTGCGGCTTTATGCGCTAATTCTACAGGAAGATGGCAGGATTTTCCAAAGATTAAGTGGAATGGGGTAGTTCCTAATGGTGTTTAAAGGTTGTTCGGTATTCCCAAAGTGCACCATCAAATTTAAGAGACCAATATTTACGGGTTGATCCTACCGTCTTTTCTAGGATTTCTTTGATCTGACGGTTGGATACTTCTACTTTATCTGGTATGGGGATTATAAGGTGTAGCTACTCAATGGTGGACTCCATGTTTCTTGAGCATTTTTTCGAACACTTTGTTAATGAAGTGGGTACCTCCATCGCTTATAATGATTCGTGGAACTCCAAATCTGGGAAAAATAATACTCTTGAAGAGTTTACCGTCTACGACAACATCATTTCTCGGAGTTGCTATTGCTTCTACCCATTTAGAGACGTAGTCTACGGCGACAAGTGTATTTATTTCTGTGCGAAGAAGGGAAAGGGCCCATGAAATCGATGCCCCAGCTATCAAATACTTCAACTTCAAGTATGAAATTTTGATCCATCTCGTTTCGCTTGATATTTTTTCCTCTTCTTTGGCAGGGATCGCATTTCGCTACATAGGCTTGAGCATCTCGAAACATAGTTGGCCACCAAAAGCCAGCTTGTAGGATTTTTGACACTTTCTTAAAACTAGCGAAATGTCCGGCGTAATCGGATCCGTGACAAGGGAATAAATTTTTGGAGTTACGCTTTCGGAAACACATCATCTATATATGTCGTCAGAACAATGTTTGTAAAGATAAGTGATCTGTGACTCCATTTTCTACTCCTTTCTTATCTTTGACTTCTATGTCGAACTCTTGGGAAGGAGAATCCATCGTAAAAGTCTCGGCTTACCGTCCTTTTTGTTCATTAAGTATTTGAATGCCTCGTGGTCGGTGTGAACTACTACTTTTAAACCGACTAAATAGGATAAAACAAATTTCAAAGGCGAATACTACACCAATAATTAATTTCCCGTTGTCGTATAATTACATTATGCATCGTCTAAAGTTCTGCTGGAGTATTATATAGCGTGCAACTTTTTATCTTTCTTTTGTCCAAGTACCGCACCTACAGCGAAATCGTTGGTGTCCAACATAATTTCGAATGACAGATCCCAGTCTGGTGCTTGGACGATAGGGGCGGATATGAGCGCTGATTTGATTGTTTCAAAGGCTTCGAGAAATTCGGGTGTAAAATGAAATTTCACCTCTTTGCACAGAAGTTTAGTAAGGGGTCTAGCAATTTTGCTAAAATCTTTCATGAATCGCCTATAGAACCCAACATGTCCTAGGAAGTTTCTAACGTCTTTGACATTAGTGAGTGGCGGCATTTTTGTCATTACGTCAATCTTTGCTTTGTCCACCTCAATCCCGACTGCTGAGACTTTGTGTCCCAAGCCAATTCCGCTTTAACCATGAAATGGCATTTTTCCCATTTCAAAACCAGATTTTTCTCTTCGCATCTAGCTGATACCTTACACAGGTTATCGAGACACGGTTTGAAATTCGGACAATAGACTGAGAAATCATCCATGAAAACCTCCATGAAGTCCTCGATCATATCGGTGAATATTGACATCATGCATCGTTGAAAAGTCGCAGGGGCATTACATAGTCTGAATGGCATCCTGCGATATGCGAATGTTCCATAGGGACAAGTGAATGTGGTCTTCTCTTGGTCATCCGGATGTATGGGGATTTGGAAGAATCCGGACTACCCATCGAGGAAACAATAGTATTCGTGGCTTGCGAGCCTTTCTAACATCTGATCGATAAAGGGTAAAGGGAAATGATCCTTTCGTGTGGCAGCATTTAGTTTTCTGTAATCGACACATTCTATGTCAAGTGACAGTTCTAGTAGGGATTAATTCATCTTTGTAATTCTTTACCACAGTAATTCCTCCTTTCTTTGGCACAACATGAACCGGGCTGACCCAGTTGCTGTCTGAAATCGGATAAATGACGCCTGCTTCTAGAGGTTTCATGATTTCCTTCTTAACTAATTCCTTCAGATTAGGGTTCAATCTTCGCTGATGCTCGATGGAAGATTTTGATTCATCATCAAGGTGTATCCTATGCATGCATAAAGTGGGGGAAATTCCCGGGATGTCATTTAACGAATAACCGAGAGCCTTGCAGTGCTTCCAAATTTTATTCAGAAACAGCGCTTGTTCTCCGCTACTCAAGTTTGCATTTATGATGACATGATAGGAATTTTCGTAAAGGAAAGCATATTTAAGACCGGCTGGAAGTGGTTTGAGCTTGATTTTGGGGTGCTTTTTCTTTGCTCTAGTTGTTGGTCGCAGTACGCTGTCGATCGATTGCGATATTGGGGTGTCGATTGACGAGGCTTGATGGATTGAGTTTTCAAGATCGACATTAAAGATTTCTTCTGTGGTGTCCATTAACATTTCATACTCTTCAGTGCGATCTTCTAACGCAGAAATGTCGCCGTAAGAAGACGTGCTTGCTTTCTCTAGAGGTTCGTTCGGGCATATGTCTATGAATGAGTTTTCTGCTAGATCGGAAAGGTAATCGATATGGTAGGTTTGACCGTCGATCAATGGTTGTTCTACAATATTTTCCTTGTCGAAGACCATTAGCATCCCTATGTTGAGGCATATTCATCCTTCTCTTACATCAATGATCGCCCCGACAGTGGCCAAGAAAGGTCTTCCTAAGATAATGTGATTTCGAGGTTCTCATTCGTATTTAAGCACTATGAAATCTGCAGGTATATCACAGTTATGAATACGTACGGGTACATCCTCAAATACACCCTCCGGAATTCTAGTTGATCTATCAGCTAAAACCAGTGTCACCCTGGTAGATTGAAACTGTGTTAGCCCAAGAGCGACTGCAACGGAGTAAGGCATTAGGTTGACACTAGGGCGTAAATCGCAGAGGGATCTTTGAAATCTCTTATCGCTAATAGTGCAGTCCAAAACGAAACTACCGGGATCAGGGAGTTTAACTGGAGTTTTTCCTTGAAGAATTTCGCTCATTTCTTCAGATATCATCATCACGCAGTGTTCTGATTCATGGTATCGTCATGATGCTGCATCTTTCACGTATGGCATAATAGAAGGCGAGATGTGAATGGCATTGCTTAATGGCATCTCAATGTTTACTTTGTCAAACGCTTTCTGGTATATTGCTTTTTCTAGTTGCTTCTTCTGCTTAACGTTTTTCAAAGGAAACGGGGCTTTTGCTTGGAAGATCCTTGTCTTAACCGTTTCGATTGATTCTGGATCAGAGCGGCGAATGATTCTTTCTTCAGGGCGATGATCTACTTTTGGTAAGGGGTGTCGATCGTTGTCCAGTACGGGGTGTCGATCGATCTCTCCCACGTCTATGTTATTTCCCTTAGGTTCGAAAGTTGATTCTTCAAGGTCCTCATTTTGGCTTAAAGCTTCAATTTCAGGAAGGTTTTCGGAATCTTTTCCGTAAATTTTGAGCGGGATGAGATGTGATTTTTCTTTTTCATCTGTCGAGATTTTCTCAAATTCATCGCTGGTGATGCTTTCTTTAACGCCAGGGGTAAGTTGTCGACCCCTTCGTATAGCTACGACACTGCAATGACTCCTGGGGTTAGCATCTATTTTACCAGGTAAGACTCCTTCCTCTCTCCTGATGGACATAGCGTTGCTCGCCACTTGGTTGTCAATTCTCTTAATGTGTTCGCTCAGACTTGCAAATTTTTCTGTCATCTCTGGGTATATCAGGTCTAATTTTTCATTGAGGTCGGCATCTATTCTACGGTTTCCAGTGAAGAATTGTTTCATTTTTGACTTTGAAATTCTTTCGTATCTGTTTACAGTTGTGTCGTAGTCGCTTGTGAAGTTGCCAGCGCTATTCCTAAATCGTTGATCGTTCTGGTTCATCACATCAGAGAACTCAAGTTTTTTTTCGAAGTTGGAAGGGGCGGCATCGTCTTCACAATAATGTTGGGATAAGGTATTTCCGTGCAGAAGGGTTGTAACTGATGTCACAGTTTTTGTAACTCGGATCGAGTGTTTCTCCTCTGCGAACAATGGCGGTTCCATCTTTTTGGTGTCTCTCTTTTCGAAAGCTCTACCTAAAGCTACGTTTTCTATAAGTCATTTAGCGCTTGCACGGCTTCGGGTTCCTGTTCGGGTCAAAATAGGTTACGACGGAATCGATGTCGCAAACATACCGGGAGAACGCGTTTGTTGGGGAAAACGGTATTCTCCAAATCAGCATCTAAAAATCGTGTTTCTATACGAATGCAGTCTCGAAATCGACTTAACGCAAGTCTCCGGGCCAAAACTCGAAAGAAACAAACCCGAAAAGACCAACTCGCCATATTTTTTATTTTGCAGGAAAGAATAAATGTTAAGTTCGAAGGGATAAATGTCATGATCGAAGGATAAATGTTAAGTTTCGGAATATAATTATGAAGATCGAGGAAAAAAAGGAATATTTCCGAGAAGCGATAAATTCGACCAAGGACAGAAGGGGAAAGAGCAAACCGCCTCTAGAGGAGTATATAAGGACTTCGAGGGTGATGATGCAGAGGACACACGAAAATCTCTAATCAGAGCAAACATAGCTTAGCACTTAGAGCATTTAGGCAACTTTCCGTTTTTGTTATTCGAGCTACGAATCAATTAGGATTTTGCAGTGTTAGGTTATTAGAACTAGGGATCTTGCCGAAAGCTCTCGTAGCCGAGGCTCCTATCCTGTTGTAAATACTCATACGAAAATTCGGAATAAGACATCTACTTGCTCTCTATTTGATTATCACTTTGTTTTTAAATATTTACTTCGTATTCTGACTGATTAGCGTGTGGTTTAGCAGATATCCGACACCTCTGGGGAACTAGGGTTTACCATGCATTCCTAATTCAACAGAAATTGACAGTGCGAATTTCGGTTCCCACAGTTTGGCGCTAGAAGGATGGGGGTACAGATCAATCTAACTCTCAGCCATCGATGCTAAATCGAAACATGTCAGATCTCAACAATCAACAGCCTCGTGACGATAATGTTGTCAACGAAAACGTTGAAAACAATCAAGCGATGAACATCACTGCAGTCAACGCCGACGCAAACACCGCAACATTTGAGGAGGTGAAAAAGATGTTCACGACTTTAGAGAAGAAGTCGGTAGAACAGGATAAGGTCATGAATTCTCTCGCTCAACATGTTGAAATCCTCTTAACGAGGAAAAGGGTCATCTTTCCGCGTGGAACAACATGAATCAGCGGAAGAAGACTCGACTTCACAACGCCTTTTGATAGGTCCGAAAACGCGCAAGGCAAACCGTCTGGACAAAACCCTGATGAAGTCACCCCCGCACCTACATGGAAAAACCCGGGAGACCTTCCTTCTATCGAAGAAAATAAAGAAGGAGGAGAAATCGAATTTGTCGACGTGGAATCTTGCAGTCAGTCCGAACCTATGGACGAAGAGGCAGACATACATCCGCGCCGCACAAGAAGCCGAGAAGCTGGAGACGAACCCCAGTTCGACAACCCTGTGAACGAAGAAGAAGAAGATATCTTCTGGAAAGAACAAGAAGATCTGGCCGAGGAGCAAACTCGGAGCACTCGCAGCAAACACCAACAAAATCGGAAATATGCTAGCAAGAGTTCTGAAATCCGTGATCTCCACGATGATCTCATGAAAACGGTGGCCAAAGTCAGGGTGGTGAAGTCCCAAATCCACCATCCTACTAACACTGCACCGGAGATCAATCTACTGCTTGAAGAAGCTCGTAAAACACCCTTTACTACTCTTATCATCGAAACTAGAGTTTCGGATCCTGGGAAGGTCAAAGTGATGACATACGACGGAACTACTGATCCTAAGACACACCTATAGGCTTTCCATGTCGCGATGGGTAGAGCCAGGTTCATATAAAACGAGAGAGACGCTGGTGACTGTCGCCTCTTCATAGGACCTTCATGGAGTAGCACTAGAATGGTTCTCTCGCCTCAGGCAAAACTCTATCAGAAGCTTCCGCCAGCTCGCCTCGGAATTCCTCAAACAATAATTGATGTTCATAGATCGAGAAACCTCCGACGTGGACCTTTGGAGCCTGTCCCAGGGAGAGGACGAAAGTCTCCGCGACTTCATGAAATGGTTCAAAACCGTCATGGCTAGAGTCAGCGGGATAAGAAACAAAGTCACGATAGACGGACTTCTAAAAACGCTCTGGTTCAAGTCAAAATTCAGGAAGTGGATAACTTTGGAAAAGCCGCGTATGATCCAAGATGTGCTTCACAAAGCCACATATTACGTTATCTTCGAAAAGGAGACGAGGGTTTTGTCCCAAAAATGGAAGCCAACAAGGAATGCGTCAAAGGACCTGGGGTCGGATCAGAAATTAAAAAAGAAAAACCCTCGCAACAATAGAAACACCCAACACGGAGACGAAGAAACAAAGGGAGCGCATAGCTATGCTATTAACTCCGGATCGGAGCAAGGACGGACGGCGGGTAATACGTGGATCCGAAATCCGAGTTACGATGAAAGTGCCTTCTGCAATTTTCACAAAACGCGCGGACAGTCGACCATTAACTGAAAAGTTCTCGGTGCAAGATTGGCCGCAAAACTGCTCTCCAGAGAACTCTCAGAAGTCTCCAGCGTGAAGGATCTCATCCGCGACTCAGATCGCCCCCCCCCCTTCGGAACTCCTCAAACGGAGAAACCTTCCCAAGGGGACCAATCGGGAGAAAAGAGCAGAAGAAGGCAGGATGATAAGGGCAACGACAGCAACCGTCGCAGGTTAAACATGATCATCGGCGGATCACAATTCTGCAGCGACACCATCTTGGCCATCAAAGCTTATCAGCGCAAAGCCGATACAAGCACAAATTAGACAATCTGGACCACGATCAATGACACTCCGAAAGAAGTAATCACTTTCGACGAAGAAGATTCCGGAGGAATCAATCAGCCACACTGCAACCCACTCATAATCGATCTCGTGATAAGAGATCTCGAGGTCGCCAGGGTTCTCATAGACACCGGAATCACAGTCAACGTCAGCTTTCGCGACACTCTTAAACGGATGAACATCGAGTTACGCGAAGTTGTACCATCACCTAAGCCGCTAATCGGCTTCTCTAGCATAACATCAATGACTGTTGGATCTATCAAATTACCGTGGCAGCAAAAGAAGTCACCAAGATCGTTGATTTCGCGGTCATTGACCACCCAGCCATCTACAACGTCATCATGGGCACGCCTTGGCTAAAAACCATGAAGGCAGTCCCATCAATTTACCACTTAGGCATTAAGTTCCCAACTCACAACAGGATTGCCGTAATTTGGGGCTGCCAGAAGCAGTCGAGATGCTGCTTCCTGGCCGAACACAGGCTAAGACGAATCACGAACACCACAATGACAAATTCCAAGCGCCCGAGGATAGCCCATGCATCAGCCGAAAGTACTTCGGGCAACGATGACCCTGAACCGTCGATTCTAACAACGTCCGAGTAAACAAACTTGCCCAAACAAACAGAACTATGAGATGGCTTGATCCTCAAAAGAGGTACGTAGGCGCCTCGTCAAAACACAAGTTCATCAATCCCCCTCTCTAAAAAGGGGGTGGGAGTGGGTACATATACGAACACTCGTATATTCCCAGGTTCAGAAATAATTTTGTTTTTGAATTGTACCTGGGATTTTCAAATTCTCGACAATAAAGACTTCTTTATAAATTCCTAAATTATCTATCATCCCGCAAAGATACACTATGTCGTACCTCCTTACACGAGAAAAACGATTATCGCACCATCCTAGAAAAGGAAACTCACGAAAAACTGTTCTACCTCAAAACAGATCAACTCTACACAATCCTATCTCGGTCGAATCATCAATTCCCGATCAAAACACGAGATCTTTGTTTAATACACTCAAAGAGTTACTTAAGAAAAGTGAGTTTTCAAAAAACTAGGCGAGACGTCGTCTGAATTTTTGAGAATACACCCCCAATCCATTCGCAACTACAAAACTCTCGGCAATTGGCCCCGCTGAGCACCTTAGCTGTCTTAAACAAACGCATCCAGGTCCGTCCTAAGGACAGATCCTCTCACATCCGACTAGGATAAACAGCGGGCTATAAAAGAAATCCAAAATTTTGATCAGCACTTTCGGGAGACTTAAAAATTTTCCCTAAAGAGATACTCGACTCCAGCCTGAAAAGTCGTATAAGCCGAGAACCAATCGCGGACTTTACATCGGAACGGAGTCAGGTTAAAATCAAATCTGGCAAAACGAAATCCGATTAGTCATCGCAAAGCCTTATACCAAAAGTAAACCTAGGTCTTGCCCTAAACCCAACACACTGGTCTCTAACGTCTCAAGACATGATATTAAAAAGATACGAGATCCTAAAAGTATGTCTCTTTGTATGTATCTAAACATTCCCGAAACTTTGAAAACTCCTCGAATATCTCGCATGAACAACGAATAGGGCGATCCGCAATAAAGGGAGGAAGTCGAGATGACAACTCAAATTTTCTTTCTACACTAAACAAATCCCAAATATCTAAAAACGCCCATTCATCATAAACAAGCACTATTCAAATAAAATTTAGTAAAACGCATGGATTCAAGGCCACACTCGGCCAGTCCCGCTACATACGACCATATTTGGCCGACAAAAAAAACAAGACAGAAACGTGCAATAAAAAGAGTAGGGCATTCTCGAATCAGTCGCAACCTCGCGATTACTCATCAAGATCAAAACACCGGTGCCCGAAGGATAGTCATAACCAAGCGGCTCGTCAAAATCGCCTCGACCACCAATGTTAAGATCAAAGGATAAATGTTAAGTTACCAAAGATAATCATGAAGATCGAGGAAAAAAGGAATATTTCCGCGAAAAGATAAATTCGACCAAGGGCAGAAGGGGAAAGAGCAAACCGCATCTAGAGGAGTATATAGGGACTTCATGGGTGATGATGCAGAAGGAACACGAAAATCTCCACATAGAGCAAACATAACTTAGCACTTAGAGCATTTAGGCAACTTTCTGTTTTTGTAATTCGAGCTGCGACACAACTAGGGTTTTGCAGTCTTAGGTTATTATAACTAGGGATCTCGCTGACAGCTCTCATAGCCTAGGCCCCTATCCTGTTGTAAACGCTCATACGCAAATTCGGATTAAGACATTTTTTTGCTCTCCTTTCGACTCTTACTTTGTTTTCAATATTTAGTTCTTATTCTGATTGATTGGCGTGTGGTTTAGCAGATATCCGGGACCTATGGGAAACTAGGGTTTACCCGGAGTTCCTACTTCAACGGAAATCGACAGTGCGAATTTCGTTCCCACAGCTCTCCAAGTCTGGGTCGCCATATGGTGACCAAGGTGCTCCGAGTCCGGGTCGCCAAATGGCGACCTAGACCCACACAGTCTGGGTCGCCATATGGTGAACTAGACTCTCCAAGTCTGGGTCGCCATATGGTGAACTAGACTCTCCAAGTCTGGGTCGCCATATGGCGACCTGACCTTTCAAAGACTGGGTCGCCATATGGCGACCTGACCTTTCAAAGACTTGGTCGCCATATGGCGACCTGACCTTTCAAAGACTGGGTCGCCATATGGCGACCTGACCTTTCAAAGACTTGGTCGCCATATGGCGACCTGACCTTTCAAAGACTGGGTCGCCATATGGCCACCTCTGCTCTCCAATTCCTGGTCTCCATATGGAGATCTGTGTCTTTCCTTTGTATTCATCTTCGAGTCGCGATCGAAATGCTTTTCGTTTCGTCTCAATCAGAATTTCCGTTGAGATTTTACGATTAAAGCAAGTAAGAGTCGCCAACCAAACCCCGGATCGCCACAAACAGCCCATAGGTTGCCATATGGCGACTGAGGCTGTACTATTTGGATTCTTTCTTGGATCTTGATCAAAATGTTCTTTGTTTCATCTCAATCGGAGTTACCGTTGAAACTTTACGATAAAAACCGCAAAGACTCATTTTCCCGAATGAAGTTCATGATTATCGTATAAACCCCAACGGTTAACTCAACGCCGTAGTTATCTAAACCATACAAGAAGTACGAACTTCCTAGCTAAAGCTACGTCGTATCATCAAACTTTCTTTCGGAGAAATCGTAAAAACGTCTAAGTCAAAATACGGCCCAAAGGGGCCTAGAACACGGCTAAGAGACCCACTTGCGAAGTCATACGAAATTGAGCCCGGGAATGTTATGACGGTGTATCTTTACTCGTAGAAGAAGATCAGTTTTGCGAAATTGGAAGATAAATGTCATGTTTCCAAGATAACGATGAAGATCGGATAAAAAGGAATATTTTCGCGAAGCGATAAACTGAACTTAGGGGCAAAAAAAGGAAAGGGGAACCGGCCGAGAAGGCATATATAAGGGTAGCTGAAGATAAAGTCAAGGGGGGGGGGGGCTTAGACCTAGAATAACTCTGCTAGCTTAGATTCTTCTCGATCTCTGTTCTGAGATTCTCTTTGTTAGCTAGATTGGACTCGTTTTATTCTTCAGAAAATTCTGTAGCTTTGTTCTTATCAATCAATAAAACGCCTCTGTGCAACTTACTACCGATATCCTGTTATCCCTTGTTTCTTCTTTTTCATGTATTTACGCAGATAGTCCTGTACCTCTTGGAAAGTTTGGTTCTATTGACCTTCTTTAATTTATGGAAATTGACGGTGTGAATTTCGGTTCCCACAGTTTGGCGCTAGAAGAAGAGGGGGTCGGATTCTCTAACTCAAAAATCACCAAACGACTAAGAAAAAATATACCTAACCAAACAGGCGGTCAAGTCATCTCCTTCAAGGAGAGAGCAACGACCGAATCTGTCAAACCTCTCAACGATCTCAACGATCTCCTTATCATCGAGTTGACAGTCCAGAATATCGATCTCGCAAGGATATTGGTCAACACCGGAAGCTCGGCCGATATATTCTTCAAAAACCCCCTCGAGAGAATGGAAATCTCAGAAGACACAAACTCGATAGTAGGACTCTCAGGGGAGACTACCATGACTCTCGGCACAATCAACCTCTCGGTTAGAGCCGGCAGCATAACAAAAATCGTGGAGTTCCTGGTCATAGTTCGTCCCACATCATACAATGCGATTCTAGGAACTCCTTGGTTAAATTCAATGCAGGCTGTCCCGTCGACATACCAAATGTGTCTCAAATTCCCAACTCTTCGCGGAATCAAGACAATCTGGGGAATAGAAAAATCTCGCAAGTCTATTTTGCCGCAGAACTAAAATAAAAGGGCTCTTCAGTAAAGACCCCTTCTAACAAGAAAAGTAAATCGTCTGTTGATGACAATGCTTTAGGACAAAGCGAAACATAGATCTTTTGGCAGTCGCGAGTAGCCGAAGCACTCGAGGGAAAACGCGAACCAACCTGCAAACCCGTGGTCTGAGTGTGCCTCGACGAAGCATTCCCAGACCGCTGCATTGAAATCGGCGCTAATCTTTGCGAGTCCTTATAAACGGAGCTTTTCACCTGTCTAAAGAAAAACTTAAACATGTTCGCCTGGGCTGCGGAAGACATGCCAGGGATTGACATCAATATCACATGTCACGAACTTAACGTCGATCCAACTTTCAAACCGGTCAAACAGAAAAGACGAAAGTTGGGTCCTGAATGGGCATCCGCAATTACCAGCGACGTCGAAAAACTTCTCAATGTCAGATCCATAACAGAGGTAAGGTATCCTGACTGGCTCGCTAGCCCAGTCGTCGTTAAAAAGAAAAACGGCAAATGGCGAGTCTGCGTCGATTTTACTGATCTCAACAAAGCGTGCAAAGGATAGTTTCCCACTGCCTCACATCGATCGATTGGTCGAAGAAACTGCAGGGAAAAAACTATTGTTATTTATGGATGCTTTTTCCGGGTACAATCAGATCATTATGAACCCCGATGATCAGGATAAAACTGTGTTCATAACCGACCGCGGGACTTACTGTTACAGAGTAATGCGATTCAGCCTAAAGAACGCTGGTGCAACTTATCAGCGGCTAGTTAACCAAATGTTCTCCAAAAAACTCGGAAAAACTATGGAAGTATACATCGACGACATGCTCGTAAAATCTCTCGAGGAGCAAGACCATGTGAACCATCTCCAAGAATGCTTCAAGAGGTTAAACCTACATAACATGAAACTGAACCCTGCAAAGTGCAGATTCGCGGTAGCATAGGGAGATTTTATGGGATACCTTGTAACCTTTCGGGGAATCGAGGCTAATCCCAAACTGTGATCACCGCACTGATTGAGATGTCTACTCCAAGAACCAAGCGAGAGGTGCAGAGGTTAACGGGCAGAGTCGCAGCACTCAATCATTTTATCTCAAGATTAACTGATAAATGCTTACCTTTCTACGACACCTTGAAAGGGAATAAAAAGTTCAAATGGAAAAGATCGAGGCGAGTAAAACCCTGCTGGATGCAGAGACACGCTACCCGCTAATGGAAAAGCTAGCTCTCGCAGTGGTAGTGTCAACTCAAAAACTGAGGCCTTATTTTCAGTCTCATACGATCGTGGTACTCACATCATTCCCGCTGCGGACAATCTTGCATAGCCCCAGTCAGTCTGAAAGGTTAGCAAAGTGGGCAGTCGAGCTAAGCGAATACGATATCGAGTACCGAGCAAAAGCTTGTGCAAAATCGCAAGTGCTCGCTGACTTCTTCGTAGAGATTTTCACAGGTTGCACGACGATGGATCTACATCCAAACAGGGCTTTGGGGTTGGAATCCGACTAACTTCACCAACAGGGGAAGTACTGGAACAATCATTTCGACTGATTTTCCAGGCTTCCAATAACGAAGCCGAGTAAGAAGCTCTCATTGCTGGCCTACGACTGGCTCGCGGCCTGATAATACGTAACGTCCACGCGTACTACGACTCGCAGCTGGTAGCAAATCAGTACAACGGAGAATAGGAGGCAAGAGATGAAAGGATGGACGCCTACGTCATGGTTTTCCAAGACCTAACCCAAAGCTTTGATCAATTCGCTCTAACACGAATCCCTCGGACGGAAAATGCTCAGGAATATGCCCTGGCAGCGCTCGCATCCAGCTCGGATCCAGGTCTAAGCAGGGTAATCCCCATGGAATTTATAGAGCATCCTAGCATCGGACCGCCCATCGTCATAAACCTGATCGACTCACCCGACGACGAGGCTGAAGTCGATATCCAGGCAACACGAGATTACGAGCAATCCAAGTACGGATTCGACAACCCTTGGACAGAAACGATCCTTGCGTACAGAGCCGACAGGAATCTCCCAACAGACAAGTGGGCAGCTCGAAAGGTTAAAACCCAATCTGCACGATACATCTTGGTAGACGGAGAACTCTACAAGTGGAGACTTTCTGGGCCACTCATAACATGCGTAGAAGGAAGGAAAGCACAGAGAATAATGGAAGAGGTCCATTCTGGATCTTGCGAAAATCAATCTGGTGGAAGGTCCCTCGCAGTCAAAATCAAGCGCCACATCCACTACTGCCCAACAATGATCAAAGATTGCGAGAACTTTGCACGAAAATGCGAAAAGTGCCAGAGGCACTGTAATGACCCTATCTTATAGTAGATATGGTCAAAGAGATCAAAGTGCTCAGATGGAGAATACATGAGTTACAATAACTTTAGAGAATCAAAAATAGAGGTTTGGTCGAAGCAGTTTTGTCTGGATCGGACAGATTGTGTTTTTGGTCGATACATCTAAATTGAGGGTCGACAAGTACAAAGGCGATGTTTTGAAGATGTGTGAGCTAGGAGTATCTTTGTATACATAACTGAAGGGAGTAATAATAGGACATATGGTCATAATAAAACCAAGTTGGTCCAGGAGAAACCAAGAGATGGACGATGATCTACTCTTTTTCAGTTGAATCAGGAGCGGTCAAGCTGATTAACAATTTTGAGTAATGAAGTGGAATGGGAGCTTCTTGGAAGGGTTTTTCTACTCAAATACATTCAAATGAAGATTTTTAGGATTTGATGACGAGGCAAGAAACTGGTGACCAGTGATGACATGGCGATGATGTTGCGCACACCCATTGGTTGCGATTGGTGATGTGGCGAGTACACATGGTGTTTTCTCATTGGCCGGGAAGAAGACTTGGCGCCCAAGTTACAAGGCTTCTATAATCTGAGACATTCCTTGCAAGGGAGTGTAAACTTGGTGACCAAGCTTTGAATGTTCTAGAAGTTGGGAAGCTTGCAAGGAAAGTTTGGTGAGTGGGACACATGTCCACTTGTCCAACATGCCTCAGCCTGCCTTCTCTATAGATACAAGACCCATCCCCTTCATTTTCTTCATCCGAAAATGTGAGTGATCACCCTAGAGAGAGAGAGGTGAGTTTCGAGAGAGAAACCGAGTGTTAAGGTGTGTTTTTTTCGGTTTCTTTTGTTAATCATTTTTGGAGAGTTAGCGGGAGGTTCTAGGTAGTCTTTGTAGGCATCAAACCAGGTGGATTTCGAAGACTTGTTTGAGTGTTGCTAACCGTGTGTGTGTGCAGGTTGGAGAGCTTGAACTGTGGTGGTTCTTTAGCTAGAACTACATTTGCGGTTTGTGTGTGTGTGTATTGGAGTTGGTAGTTCCCATACTTGAGTGTTTATTTATGATGCATGTTATAGTTATCTTTGTTGTGTTGTCTAGATATTGTTTTACTTATTCATGTAGGATTGGATAATCATCTATTCGTTGTAGTGTGTTGAACCGCATGAGATTTGAGTGAGTCTCTCTTGTCGGGTGTGTAGATTTTGCTGCATGCATTGTTATTGTCTTTGTGTATGTGTGTTGTGCATGTTCTGTTTAGGTGTGTTGCATGGAGGTTAGAGGCGGAGCTCCCTCATGTTGGTTGGTTGCACCTAGACTAGAAAGTGTGGCCATCTCGAGCTTAGATTAGGAGAAGCCCAATTCTACGATGATGTGGACCCTAAGGTTAGATTGGGAGAAGCCCAATTCTCAACTGATGGAGTTACCTACTCTCCACGGCTCGTCATGCGAAAGTGGATTGCGCCCATGGACAAGCGCTGCATGATGATGCGGCCCGGGTTAGAATGGGAGAAGCCCAACTCCCGAAGTGATGTTTTCCGACCATGTGACTCTGGTGTTAGGGCTCTATGGTGTGAAGGGATCCCGGGATATGTGGCATGTGGCTCCATCCATTGAGCACTTTGTTTGTTTGTTTTTGTGTAGTTGAGTCTAGGATTGAGTCTAGATTGCTTTTGTGTGTTTCTAGGTCTCGGCGGTGAGACTAGTTGCATTGCATTAGTAGTTGCACGTTTACTCCTCTTCCGCATTGCTTGTTTGTATGCATATTTATTTGTGATTGTGTGTTGTTTTTTAGGCAGGGGCTGAAGGGGGAGGGGGGGGGGGGGGGGCTGTTGTTGTTTATTTTGGGAACTCACTGAGTAATTTCGATTACTCATGCCCTCTTTTACTATGCAGGTAACCAGTAGGTGGGAAGCTTAGAGGGAAGTGGAACGTTAGGCAACCGGTGTAGATTTGTAGTGGCATAAGCATAAGCAAGGACTAGCTTTCGAATGTACATTTACTTTTCTTTTCTTTTGGGTCTAGGCCATGCGCAAAAACTCTGATATTTCTTAATGTTTTGTAAGACGCTTTCCACCTATAATTAATAAAAGAATGTTTATATTCGTGGTTGTGTGCTGAATGATATAAAACCTTTTCCGAGTCGACACAACTAGATGACCGTGGTATGGGTTGCGAAGCCTTAGGCCATGGCCTCAAGGACATAGCAAACCGGAATGGGTTGGTCGAGAGTCTTGATTTGTTCTTGATTCTTGGTCGATCTGATTCGGCGAGCTATACTTGTGGCAATCTCGGGTCGTCTCGGGTTACTCCGGACTAGGACTGTCTGGGGTGTTACAAATGGTGGTATCAGAGCATGGTTCCTGATCATGCTCATAAGCCTCAATGTTTTAATGTTTTATCGACTCACATTGGGAAACCGGTACGTTCCTCTTAGGGGTATTAGGAGAAACTAGGATTAGTCCTTTGGGAAAATTTAGGATAAACCCTTGTATCTGTGCAGATGTCTAACCAAGGATCAGGAGCAGGCGGGTCATTCGGAACGTCGGGTCATGATGGGTCGAGGTACGCAAACTACCACAACTTTTGGAATGTTCCGGATTCCGCAAATCAGACAGGCAAAAGTGGACCAAGGCCTATGGAAGGAATAGAACGTGCACACAGTGAGGAGAACGTACATCCGGCAGCTTGGATATTATCAGTATCACCAACCCACTCTCAACGTGCAGAATCAGAACCATTTGTTGGACCGTGGCGACCCCATTCAACTCATGCGAACTCGGCAGGATCTACATCAAGGAAGAACAACCCAGGACCAGCAGAAGTGGCTGCACCAACCCCAAAAGATGGGAATAGACCAGCGGACACTACTTTATCCATGGTGCATGATCTCTTGTCTAAAGTCTTAACCAACAAAGTCACCCCAAGTCTAGAAGCAAACCAAGCACCGCAACCAGAGTTCTTGAAGTATGTCCTTACAATGAAGAGAATGGGTACCATCTGGTTTGAAGGAGAAGCTGACACCTTTAAAGCTGATGCATGGATACGGCATGTAGAGAAGAACTTCATGGCAAGCAAATGTCCGTCCCAATTCAATAAAGATGTAGCCGTGTACTACTTGGAGGGCGAGGCAATGTCATGGTGGGAGAGCCTTACTCGAAGAGTAGGAGAAGATGATATGGATTGGGATGCATTCAGGAGGGAGTTTCAGAGGAAGTAGTTTCCTCCAAAAGCAAGATACAGAATGGAGTAGGCTTTTCTACGACTAGAGCAATGGGGAAGGAGTGTAAGGGATTATGAAGCTGAATTCCTCAAGCTTAGCCGATACATTTACTATGGGAACGGATATGAAGCACTATTAGTTCGTAAATTCTTACGTGGTCTCAGACCAGAGATCGGGAGTCATCTACAAGCTGTCAACTTTGAAAGTTTGTTCGAATTGGTTGAAAAAGGAGTCAACGTGGAAGAAATGGTGACAGCAGAGCGTGGGTCAATACTTATGACTGGGTCGAACCCCAACCCGCCATCCAGTCGGTCAGGAGAGGATAGGTTGCGAATACCTAATGAAAGGAAGAAAGGGTCAGTTCAAGCGACAAGGAAAGACACCAAGAGTACAAGTGAAGTGCTACATGTGTGGTCGATTGGGACATTACTCTCGTGATTGTACCAACTCAACCAATAAGAAGTCAGGTTGGAAGGCATCAGTTACATGCTAAAAATGTGGAGAGAAGGGTAACTTCTCTAATGATTGTATTGTGCGTCGTCCAAGACAGGGAGGAGGAACTTTTGTGCGTACCCAACCGACCCGACCGACCAATGAACACCCAGGCGGGCGTCCTGCACCTAGAGGAATAGTATATGCTCTGGAAATGGAGGGAACTCCATCCAGTGCTCCAGGACCGTCGAGGAGTCCTGTGACAGGTTTGTTTGGGAGCTAACTTTCTCTTTTGCGCGTGTAATTTATTGTTGAATAGTTAGTAGATTATGGTGATAGCGTTATGGATGAATGCTTGTGGGTTGATCTTATTTTAGGATCATTGATGGTTGGTGAAATCCCTGCTTTTGTTTTGTTTGATTTGGGAGCCACCCATAGTTTTGTGAACCCAGTAGTAGCCTCTAGGTTTGTAGGAACCCTTGTGACTCGTGATATTGATATCTCGGTGTTAACCCCTGGAGGCCAAACCTTGAAAGCTGAGAGGGTGTTGTTGAGTGTTCCTATTCTGATCCAGCATGAAACCCTTTTAGCCGACCTAGTACTTATGCCCTTGGAAGGTTTTGAGGTTACTTTTGGGATGGATTGGCTGTCAAGGTACCGGGCATGGCTGGACTATGCAAGAGGAAGAGTTATGTTTAAAGACAACCAGCAAGTGGTATTGGAATATCATGGGATCAAGCCTAGCATCTCGGCGACGTTTTTAATGGAAATGAGAGCGGAGAAATCCTTACTAGACGGCGAGGTCTACTTGGTGTCACTTACGTATATTTGAGAAGAGTCATGAAAGGAGTTGAGGATAGAAGACATTCTGGTGGTCCAAGAGTTTGAAGATTTTTTCAGGCAATGACGGAATTGCCACCACCCAAGAGTAATCTGTTCACCATCAACTTGGAACAAAGTGCTGCACCTATTGCCAAAGCTCCTTACCACATGGTACCAGCTGAGTTAGCAGAGCTCAAGAAACAGTTAGATGATATACTAGATAAATGTTTCATAAGACCAAGTTCTTCACCATGGGGAGCTCCGGTTCTGTCTGTAAATAAGAAGGACGACAGCAATTGTTTGATAAACTGAGAGGAGCAAGTTGGTTCTCGAAGATAGATTTATTCCTCGGGATATCACCAAATTCCGATAGCAGAGACAGATGTGATGAAGACAACGTTTATCACTTGGTACGACCAGTTCGAGTTCATTGTAATGCCGTTTCGGTTGACCAACGTGCCAGCAGTGTATATGAGGCTAATGAACGAAGTGTTCCAGGAATATCTCGACCAGTTTGTGATTGTGTTTATCGACGACATACTGATCTATTCGTGAAGCGAGGAGGAACACAAGGATAGTCTGCGGAAGGTACTCGAAAGACTAAGAGACAGAAAGTTGCTTGCTAAGTTCAGAAAATGTTGATTTTCGAAGCGGGAGATTGGTTTTTAGGTCATAGAGTGTCCGATCAAGGAGTTTTAGCGGATCCAGAGAAGATTGCGGTAGTAGAAGGATGGCCTCGACCAACCACAGCCACGGAGATCAGAATTTTTCTTGGCTTGGCCGGCTACTACCAAAGGTTTGTCAAGAGATTCTCATCCATTTTTAAACCATTGAGAACACTAACCGGGAAAGACGTACCATTTGTGTGGGATGATCACACAGATGAAGCTTTCAACAAGCTCAAGGAGGCATTGACTATGGCACCAGTTCTTACCTTACCACAACCGGGTAAGACATACGATGTGTATACGGATGCGTTGCGGGTAGGATTGGAGTGTGTGCTAAATCAAGAAAACAAAGCGATTGCATACGCCTCAAGAAAGTTGAAGAAGCATGAGGAGAACTACCCTACAAACGATTTAGAAATGGCGGTAGAAGTTTTTGCATTAAGGATATGGCGATCATATCTTTACGGAGAGAAGGTTCAGGTATTTACGGATCACAAAAGCCTTAACTACCTGTTTAACCAAGCTGATCTCGATCTATGTCAAAGAAGATGAATGGAATTTATCACGGACTACGACGTTCAGATTCAGTACCATCAAGGGAAGGCTAACATGGTCACAGACGCGTTGAGACGACGGAGAGCAATGGTTAACTCAGAGAGAGATTTGGAAAGCTTGTCCGACGAATTCAAGAAGGTAACTTTGGAAGCATTGGAAGGACAGTCAAGTGAACCATTTTGGAATGCAAACAGTAAATCAAGACAGCCTAGTTCAGCGTGTTCGGCAAGCACAAACCGAAGATGAAGACTTGAAGAAGATTGTGGAGCAGATAAAGGAGGAAGATGGGTATAATGCAAATGGTTATCACGTAACTGAGGATGGAACATTGTCACTTAATGGGAGGATCACAATACCAACGGAAGGAGGATTTCGGGAGGAGATTCTCAAGACAGCACATTATTCTCTCTTGAGAATTCATCCCAAAAGCACAAAGATGTACAGAGATGTGAAAAGGTTCTACTATTGGCCAGACATGAAGAAAGCGGTTGCAAAGTTGGTAGTGCAGTGTCAAGTGTGTCAACAAATCAAAGCCAAGCATCAGGTACCGGGTGGACTACTCCAAAGCCTACATGTACCAGAATGGAAGTGGGATTCGGTATCAATGGATCTGATTACTGGATTACCAGTAGCAAGAGGAAGATCAAACAATGCGATTTGGGTAATCATGGACCGGTAAACCAAGGTAGCTCACCTACTAGCAATCCGAGACAAGGACAAGATGGAGGCATTGGCGGACCTTTAGATCGACCAGATTGTAAGTATCCATGGAGTGCGAGCCAACATTGTATCTGACCGAGACCCAAGATTAACAGCAGCATTTTGGAGAGCATTACAAGGAGCCTTGGGGACGGAGCTACACATTAGCACTACCTTTCATTCGGAGACAGACGGGCAAACAGAAAGAACCATCTGAACAATGGAAGACATGCTACAACTATGCATACTGGACTGGGAAGGTACGTGGGAGCACTACCTACCTTTGGTAGAGTTGCCTATAATAATAGCTACCATGCTAGTATTTCTATGTCAACGTATGAGGCATTGTATGGGAGACCATGTCGAACACCTCTGTGTTGGACGAAAGTTGGAGAAAGAAGATTGTTTGGACCGAGAATCATTGAGGAAACATTGGAGAAGCTACGAGTTATCTGGGCAAACATGAAGAAAGCACAAGATCGA
The DNA here is from genome assembly GCA_905132885.1 of Moricandia moricandioides. Lineage (NCBI taxonomy): Eukaryota > Viridiplantae > Streptophyta > Magnoliopsida > Brassicales > Brassicaceae > Moricandia > Moricandia moricandioides. The sequence goes on from CAJHQQ010000236.1 coordinate 221,886, forward strand.
CAAAAGAAGTATGCAGACCAAAGGAGGAGAGAAGTTTTGTTTGAGGTGGGATATATGGTATATCTCAAGGTATCAGCACGAAAAGGAAAGGATCATTTCGGTAAAGTCGGGAAGTTAGATGTGCGTTTCATTGGTCCATATCAAAAATTGGAAGAGTTGGAGAGGTAGCCTACAGGTTGGAAGTACCAGAAGACATGAGCTGCACCCAGTATTCCATGTTTCTATGCTGAGGAAGCATATACACGACCTGAACTTGATCGAGCCAGAGAGAGTTCCAGAGTTGAGACAAGACCTTACCTACCCGGAGGGACCGATCAGAATTGGAGAGAGACGTCTTAGAAGGTTGAAGAATTGGGAAATTCCTTAATTCATGTATTTTGGGGCAGACAAAACTGCATGGTGATAACATGGGAAGACGATAAGAGGTTTCGCCGGAGCTATCCAGAGTTCTTTGAAGATGAAGCGGGGACGTCAACAGCTCCATAGAATTTGGGACGAATTTTAATGAGAAGGGGAGAATGTATTGACCCTATCTTAGAGTAGATATGGTAAAAGAGATCAAATTGCTCAGATGGAGAAAACATGAGTTGCATTAACTTCAGCGGATCAAAAATAGAGGTTTGGTCGAAGCAGTTTTGTCTGGATCGGACAGATTGTGTTTTTGGTCGATACATCTAAATTGAAGGTCGACAAGGACAAAGGCGTATTTTGAAGAAGTGTGAGCTAGGAGTATGTTTTTCTACGTAACTCAAGGGAGTAATAATAGGACATATGGTCGTAATAAAACCAAGTTGGTCTAGGAGAAACCAAGAGATGGACGATGATCTAGTCTATTTTAGTCGAATCAAAAGCGGTCGAGCTGATTAACGATGCAATGAAGTGGAATGGGAGCTTCTTGGAATGGTTTTTCTACTCAAATAAATTCAAATGAAGATTTTTAGGAGTTGATGACCTGGCAAGAAACTGGTGACCAGAGACGACATGGCGATGATTTGGTGCACACCCATTGGTTGCGATTGGTGATGTGGCGAGTACACATGGCATTTTCTCATTGGCCGGTAAGAAGACTTGGCGCACAAGTTACAAGGTTCTAGAAGCTGAGACTTACCTTGCAAGGGAGTGTAATCTTTGAGGCCAAGCTTTGAATGTTCAAGAATTTGGGAAGCTTGCAAGGAAAGTTTGGTGGGTGGGATACATGTCAACTTACCTTCATGCACAAATGTCCACTTGTCCAACATGCCTCAGCCCTCCTTCTATATAAAAACCAGACCCCTCCCCTTTTCTTTATCACAAAACGTGAGTGATCACCCTAGAGAGAGAGAGAGGTGAGTTTAGAGAGAAAAACCGAGAGTTAAGGAGTGTTTTTTTGTTTCTTTTGTTAATTGTTTTTGGAGAGTGAGTGGGAGGTGCTAGGTAGTCCTTGTAGGCCTCAAACCAGGTGGTTCCCGAAGACTTGTTTGAGTGTTGCTAACCGTGTGTGTGTGCAGGTTGTAGAGCTTGAACCGTGATGGTTCTTGATCTAGAACTACATTTGCAGTTTATGTGTGTGTATGGGAGTTGGTAGTTACCATACTTGAGTGTTTATTTATGATGCATGTTATAGTTATGTTTGTTGTGTTGTCTAGATATTTTTTTACTTATGCATGTAGGATTGCATAATCATCTAGACATTGTAGTGTGTTGAATATCAAGAGATTTGAGTGAGTCTCTCTTGTCGGGTGTGTAGATTTTGTTGGATGCATTGTATTGTCTTTGTGTGTGTGTTTTGCATGTTCTGTCTAGGTGCGTTGCATGGAGGTTAGAGGAGGAGCTCCCTCATGTTGTTTGGTTGCACCTAGACTAGAAAGTGTGGCCATCTCGGGGTTAGATTGGGAGAAGCCCAATTCTCCGATGATGTGGACCCTCGGGTTAGCGGATCCAGAGAAGATTGCGGTAGTAGAATGATGGCCTCGACCAACCACAGCCACGGAGATCAGTATTTTTCTTGGCTTGGCCGGCTACTACCAAAGGTTTGTCAAGCGATTCTCATCCATTGCCAAACCATTGAGAACACTAACCGGGAAAGACGTACCATTTGTGTGGGATGATCACACAGATGAAGCTTTCAACAAGCTCAAGGAGGCATTGACTACGGCACCAGTCCTTACCTTACCACAACCGGGTAAGACGTACGATGTGTATACGGATGTGTTGCGGGTAGGATTGGAGTGTGTGCTAAATCAAGAGAACAAAGCGATTGCATACGCCTCAAGAAAGTTGAAGAAGCATGAGGAGAACTACCCTACAAACGATTTAGAAATGGCGGTAGAAGTATTTGGATTAAGGATATGGCGATCATATCTTTACGGAGAGAAGGTTCAGGTATTTACGGATCACAAAAGCCTTAACTAACTGTTTAACCAAGCTGATCTCGATCTATGTCAAAGAAGATGAATGGAATTTATCACGGACTACGACGTTCAGATTCAGTACCATCAAGGGAAGGCTAACATGGTCACAGACGCGTTGAGCCGACGGAGAGCAATGGTTAACTCAGAGAGAGATTTGGAAAGCTTGTCCGACGAATTCAAGAGGGTAACTTTGGAAGCATTGGAAGGACACTCAAGTGAAACATTGGGAATGCAAACAGTAAATCAAGCCAGCCTAGTTCAGCGTGTCCGGCAAGCACAAACCGAAGATGAAGACTTGAAGAAGATTGTGGAGCAGATAAAGGAGGAAGATGGGTATAATGCAAATGGTTATCACGTAACTGAGGATGGAACATTGTCACTTAATGGGAGGATCACAATACCAACGGAAGGAGGATTTCGGGAGGAGATTCTCAAGACAGCACATTATTCTCTCTTGAGAATTCATCCCAAAAGCACAAAGATGTACAGAGATGTGAAAAGGTTCTACTATTGGCCAGACATGAAGAAAGCGGTTGCAAAGTGGGTAGCGCAGTGTCAAGTGTGTCAACAAATCAAAGCCAAGCATCAGGTACCGGGTGGACTACTCCAAAGCCTACCTGTACCAGAATGGAAGTGGGATTCGGTATCAATGGATCTGATTACTGGATTACCAGTAGCAAGAGGAAGATCAAACAATGCCATTTGGGTAATCATGGACCGGTAAACCAAGGTAGCTCACCTACTAGCAATCCGAGACAAGGACAAGATGGAGGCATTGGCGGACCTTTAGATCGACCAGATTGTAAGTATCCATGGAGTGACAGCCAACATTGTATCTGACCGAGACCCAAGATTAACAGCAGCATTTTGGAGAGCATTACAAGGAGCCTTGGGGACGGAGCTACACATTAGCACTACCTTTCATTCGGAGACAGACGGGCAAACAGAAAGAACCATCTGAACATTGGAAGACATGCTACAACTATGCATACTGGACTGGGAAGGTACGTGGGAGCACTACCTACCTTTGGTAGAGTTGCCTATACTAATAGCTACCATGCTAGTATTTCTATGTCAACGTATGAGGCATTGTATGGGAGACCATGTCGAACACCTCTTTGTTGGACGAAAGTTGGAGAAAGAAAATTGTTTGGACCGAGAATCATTGAGGAAACATTGGAGAAGCTACGAGTTATCTGGGCAAACATGAAGAAAGCACAAGATCGGCAAAAGAAGTATGCAGACCAAAGGAGGAGAGAAGTTGTGTTTGAGGTGGGATATATGGTATATCTCAAGGTATCAGCCCGAAAAGGAAAGGATCATTTTGGTAAAGTCGGGAAGTTAGCTGTGCGTTTCATTGGTCCATATCAAAAATTGGAAGAGTTGGAGAGGTAGCCTACAGGTTGGAAGTACCAGAAGACATGAGCTGCACCCAGTATTCCATGTTTCTATGCTGAGGAAGCATATTCACGACCCGAACTTGATCGAGCCAGAGAGAGTTCCAGAGTTGAGACAAGACCTTACCTACCCGGAGGGACCGATCAGAATTGGAGAGAGACGTCTTAGAAGGTTGAAGAATTGGGAAATTCCTTAATTCATGTATTTTGGGGCAGACAAAACTGCATGGTGATAACATGGGAAGACGAAGAGAGGTTTCGCCGGAGCTATCCAGAGTTCTTTGAAGATGAAGCGGGGACGTCAACAGCTCCATAGAATTTGGGACGAATTTTAATGAGAAGGGGAGAATGTATTGACCCTATCTTAGAGTAGATATGGTAAAAGAGATCAAATTTCTCAGATGGAGAAAACATGAGTTGCATTAACTTCAGCGGATCAAAAATAGAGGTTTAGTCGAAGCAGTTTTGTCTGGATCGGACAGATTGTGTTTTTGGTCGATACATCTAAATTGAAGATCGACAAGGACAAAGGCGTATTTTGAAGAAGTGTGAGCTATGAGTATCTTTTTCTACGTAACTCAAGGGAGTAATAATAGGACATATGGTCGTAATAAAACCAAGTTGGTCTAGGAGAAACCAAGAGATGGACGATGATCTAGTCTATTTTAGTCGAATCAAAAGCGGTCGAGCTGATTAACGATGAAATGAAGTGGAATGGGAGCTTCTTGGAATGGTTTTTCTACTTAAATAAATTCAAATGATGATTTTTAGGAGTTGATGACCTGGCAAGAAACTGGTGACCAGAGACGACATGGCGATGATTTGGCGCACACCCATTGGTTGCGATTGGTGATGTGGCGAGTACACATGGCGTTTTCTCATTGGCCAGTAAGAAGACTTGGCGCACAAGTTACAAGGTTCTAGAAGCTGAGACTTGCCTTGCAAGGGAGTATAATCTTGGAGGCCAAGCTTTGAATGTTCAAAAATTTGGGAAGCTTGCAAGGAAAGTTTGGTGGGTGGGATACATGTCAACTTACCTTCATGCACAAATGTCCACTTGCCCAACATGCCTCAGCCCTCCTTCTATATAAAAACCAGATCTCTCCCCTTTTCTTTATCACAAAACGTGAGTGATCACCCTAGAGAGAGAGAGGTGAGTTTAGAGAGAAAAACCGAGAGTTAAGGAGTGTTTTTTTGTTTCTTTTGTTAATTGTTTTTGGAGAGTTAGTGGGAGGTTCTAGGTAGTCCTTGTAGGCCTCAAACCAGGTGGTTCCCGAAGACTTGTTTGAGTGTTGCTAACCGTGTGTGTGTGCAGGTTGTAGAGCTTGAACCGTGATGGTTCTTGAGCTAGAACTACATTTGCAGTTTATGTGTGTGTGTGTGTGGGAGTTGGTAGTTCCCATACTTGAGTGTTTATTTATGATGCATGTTATAGTTATGTTTGTTGTGTTGTCTAGATATTTTTTTACTTATGCATGTAGGATTGCATAATCATCTAGACGTTGTAGTGTGTTGAACATCAAGAGATTTGATTGAGTCTCTCTTGTAGGGTGTGTAGATTTTGTTGCATGCATTGTATTGTCTTTGTGTGTGTGTTTTGCATGTTCTGTCTAGGTGCGTTGCATGGAGGTTAGAGGAGGAGCTCCCTCATGTTGTTTGGTTGCACCTAGACTAGAAAGTGTGGCCATCTTGGGGTTAGATTGAGATAAGCCCAATTCTCCGATGATGTGGACCCTGGGGTTAGATTGGGAGAAGCCCAATTCTCCAGCGGTTGAGTTACCAACTCTTCACCGCTCGTCACGCGAAAGTGGGTCGCACCCATGTGACGATGCGGCCCGGGTTAGATTGGGAGAAACCCAATTCCTATAGTGATGTTTTCCGACCATGTGACTCTGGTGTTTGTGGCCGAAAAGGTTCAGGGGGGGGGGAGAGTTAGGGCTCTGTGGTGTGAAGGGATCCCGGGATATGTGGCATGTGGCTCCACCCTTTGAGCGCTTTGTTTGTTTGTTTTTGTGTTGTTGAGTTTAGGATTGAATCTAGATTGCATTTGTGTGTTGTTAGGTCTCGGTGGTGAGACTAGTTGCATTGCATTAGTAGTTGCATGTTTACTCTTCCGCATTTCTTTTTTGTACGCATATTTATTTGTGATTGTGTGTTAATTTTTAAGCATGGGCTGAAGGGGGGGGGGTGTTTTATTTTTGGAACTCACCGAGTAATTGCGATTACTCATGCCCTCTTCTACTATGCTGGTAACCAGTAGGAGGAAGCTTAGAGGGAAATGGAACGTTAGGCGACCGGTGTAGATTTGTAGTGGCATAAGCATAAGCAAGGACAAGCTTTCGAATGTACATTTACTTTACTTTTCTTTTGGCTCTAGGCCGTGCGCAAAACTCTGATATTTCGTAATGTTTTGTAAGACGCTTTCCAACTATAATTAATAAAAGAATGTCTATATTCGTGGTTGTGTGCTGAATGATATAAGGCCTTGTCCGGGTCGACACAACTTGATGACCGTGGTACGGGTTACAAAGCCTTAGGCCATGGCCTCGAGGAAATAGCAAACCAGAATGGTTTGGTCGAGAGTCTTGATTTGTTCTTGATTCTTGGTCGATCTGATTCAGCGAGCTATACTTGTGGCATTCTTGGGTCATCCCGGGTTAGTCCAGCCTAGGACAGTCCGGGATGTTACGAGCACTCCCCTACTATCCAACAACCGGCATAGTTTCTCTCGTCGATCTAGGCTCCATATCCATTCATGCGATGGTCGATGGACATAGTCGGTCCTATGCATAGATCAAAGCAAAAATGCTTCATATTGGTCTTAACGGATTTTTTGTCGAAGTTGGTCTTAGCAGACTCCCACGCAAGCATTAAAGACGCCCAGGTCGAAAGCTTCGTATGGAGAAACATCCTCTACAGGCATGGAGTCCAGTACAAAATCGAAATGGACAATGGTTCTTAGTTTATTTCGACCAGATTCGAAGCCTTCTGCGAAAAGTGGAAGATACGACTGACCAAATCAATCCCTAGATACCCGCAGATCAAAGGCCAAGCCGAAACTACTAATAAGACCATCCTTGATAGCTTATAAAACGTTTGGGTGCCAAAAAGAGTAAGTGGGCCAAAGAACTCAAAGGAGCCTTATGGTCGCACCGTAAAACTCTGAGACACGCGATGGGGGAAACTCCATTCACCCTCGTATACGAAGTAGAATGTATGATCCCAGTAGAAGTTGAATTTCCCGGAGTACGCAGAAGATTGCTCCCAGAACAAGAGGATTCAAACAATCTAATGTTGCTTGACAAGCTCGATCTAATCAATGAACGTTGGGACCAGGCCCTCATAAGAATTCAGAACTATCAGCATGCAGCCGTGAAGTACTACAACTCCAACGTACATGTAGATCTAAAGAAGGTGAACAAGTCCTACGAAACGTTTTTTAGAACACCGTCGAGCGAAACGCAGGGAAACTCAGAGCAAACTGGGAAGGACCATACAAGTCACAGAAGTAGTCCGACCAGGCGCCTACGAAATCGCAAACATGCAGGACGTTCAGTTTCCTAGAACCTGGAACGCGATGCACCTAAAAAATACTATCACTAAGCACTCGCTTAAAATTGAACTACGAGATGGCTTGATCCTTGGCAAGGGGTACGTAGGCAATTTGTCGCAAGACGATCTCAGCTGTTCCCCCTCTCTAAAAAGGGGGGGGGGAGTGGGTACGTATATGTATACTCGTATAATCCCACCCAAAAAAATTCAAAATATCCATTCATGTACTCGATATTTTTGAAAAGTCTTTCTTAAAAATAACACGAGTTTTTCTTGCAAAATTCTTCTATCATCAAAACGTCAAATCTCGTAATTTACTTCGCCAAAAAACTGATGTAAAGAACTAAGGCCCTCCGCAACGTAACAAAAATCGAATCCTCAACTTGGCGAGATGTCGCCAACGCACGAGGAACCCTTCGAACAAAACCCTTGCCAAAAAAAATGGAGTCCACCTGCGACTATAAAACACACACACACACGCTCAAACACGTGTCTTTCGTAAAAGCTCGAAAACGGTAATATCTACCAATAAGTTTGTTTCTGATCACAAAGAACTCTCAACGTCCTAAACTGACTCAGTTATCTCACAAGGATAGCTCTCGTACATCCGACAAAAGGATAATAACGCTATAAAATAAATCCAGAATTTTTCGTCAGCACTTTCGGGAGACTTAAAAATTGTCCTATAATCGATGCTCGATTCTGACCATACAAGTCGTATAAGCCGAGGACATATCAAGGACTTTAAAACGAATGCCGATTAGTCATCACACAGCCTTAACCGAGAGTAGACTTAGGTGTTACCCTAAAGCCAGTACACTGGTCTCTAACATCTCAAAGCATCAATATCGAAAGATGCGAGATCCTGAAAGCATGCCTCTCCGTTCACATCTAAACGCTCACGGAACTTTTCCACACATCTCAAACGAGCAACTAATAGAACGATCTACAAAGAAGAGTTAGGTTATGAGATGACAACTCATAATCTTCCCTCTACACGTAACTACTCAACACACTCTTAAATCTCAAATCATTTCAATAAAAATATTGGTCCATTCATGCAAAGGCCGCAAAATGGCAGGGATTCAAAGCCACAGCCGGCAAGTCCCAAAATAAAAATAAGACCACACTCGGCCGATCCAAACAGAAACGAAAACATAAAAATGATAAAAGTCTCATAGGAGACTGCAAACCTCACTCATCATCGGTCCCTGCAACCTCACCTTCGACCATCACCTCATCAAAGCTTGGGGCTACACCTTCTACGACCACGGCACCGTGCCCTCCTGTATCTCCCAAGCACGGCAGAAGGAGGAACTTGAATCTCAGACTGCCACAGATCGTATCAAAATCACCCTCAGCAACCCTCAACTCTTCTTTGCGTGCCGAAAGCCGGGATTCCTTGGATCGTGGACACAGAGGCACGTCACCCTGGAATAGCCGGACCTCGCTGATTCTTCCCTCAACGGACAGAAGAGCCAGGTCCCTACTTCGGAAGGACATCAAGGAGTCGAGCAAACCAGCAATCCTCACCAAGCGTGCCTCAAATTCAGCATCAAGGGCCATCTCGGCTTCCTCGATCTCACGATCCATCAATCCTTCTTCGCTCTAGAGACGACGCTGAAGCCGGCAAACCTCCGAAGCTTTCGTCTTCCTGATCTGCTTCACCTTGAGAAGGGGCTCGCATTCTTCCTGAGGTCACGCTCGAGCTCGCCGATCTGAGTCTCGAACGGGAACACTTCAACATAATGGACATCTTCAATAACCTTTAAATTTCTCTCGAACGCTGATGACTCCTCTCGGGACTCTGCTAACTCCCCCGTAAGATGCTCAAACTCTGACCCACATTCATTGATCATCCTGTCGATCAAAGACACAAACTGCATAAGACATATAAAAGGTTAGGGAAGAGTACAACATGCTAACAAGAAAGATCTCCAAAAAGAACCTGGCACGATACTGTGGCATCGCACTCGAACCAGATCCTCCCTGTGGTGCAGAATCGCCGTCTCCACCTTTAGCGCATCTTTTCCTCCTAATTGCCTCGCCGGCAGGAGGATTTCTTTTTTCGATTCTTTGGTATGACGATCGGAGCAGCAGTGGGGGCATGCAGACCCAGAACGATTTTCCTCTTAACCAGAGGAGGGGCATCATTCTGGAGCCTTCTCCCTATCCTCAACATGAACGGGCGTCGTGGATGAGCCTGTAGGCTGAATTAAAATCTCTGACGGTGGTGCGACCGCAGTTTCGATTGGGGCTGTAGGCACCGACGGTTGAGCAGAAGACTGGCCAATCTCCTTCGAAGAACTACGCCGAGCAAGCTTATCCTGAAAGGATAAGAAGCCAGCCGATAGGCAGACACAGCGCCAGCAGGAGCCGATTTCAAAGGACTCGCAGAAAGAGTTGAATCGCCTATCTCGACGTCAGAATATTTCTTGTATCCTTGGGAAGAAGACATCTTTTTTTTTTACGAATTTCTAGAGAGAAGGAAGAGGAAGCTTAAAGAAGTACGAACGTGAGAAGGGAATGAGGAATGAGAGTTCACTACTTATAGAAAAGTATGGAGGGATAATCCCTGCAGTAAACTAACCTAAAAAATCGTCTACGAGACTTTGCAGGCTGAGGGCTAACTGTTAGGGTCAAAAACGGTTAACTCGAAATCACCGACTAAGATTACCACTTCGAAAAGTAAATTGTCGAAAGAGTATTTCAGAAACAAACAAAAGCACCTCGAACCTAGGTTTTCATATGGCGATCTCGAACATACAAACCTGGGTCGCCATATGGCAACCCACACACACAGGGTACGGGTCGCCATTTGGCGACCTGCTCACCAAAGATACGGGTTGCCATATGGCGACTTAGGAGCTCCAAGTCCGGGTCGCCATATGGCGACCTCGACTCTCCGAGTCGCCATATGGCAACCTAGACTCTCCGAGTCTGGGTCGCCATATGGCAACCAAGACTCTCCGAGTCTGTGTCGCCATATGGCAACCAAGACTCTCCGAGTCTGTGTCGCCATATGGTGACGTAGACCCACACAGTCTGGTCGCCATATGGCGATCTCTTCTCTCAAAGTCTGATCGCCATATGGCGAGCTGTGTTTCTCCTTTGTATTCCTCTTTGAGTCGCGATCGAAATGCTTTTTTTTTTGTCTCACTAGGAGTTTCCAATGAGATTTTACGATTAAAGAAAGTAAGAGTCGCCAAACGAACCCCAGATCGCCACAAACATCTCCCAGGTCACCATATGGCGAGTGAGACCATACTGTTTGGATTCTTTCTCGGATCTTGATTGAAATGCTCTTTTTTTCTCAATCGGAGTTACCGTTGGAACTTTATAATAAAAACCGCGAAGACTCATTTTCCCGAATGAAGTTCATGATTATCGTATATATGGCAACGGTTAACTAAACATAGTAGTTATCTAAACCATACGAGAAGTACGAACTTCATAGATAAAGAGACGTCCTATCATCAAACGTTCTTTCAGAGAAACCGTAAAACGTCTAAGTCGAAATATGGCCCAAAGGGGCCTAGAACGCTGCTAAAAGACCCACTTGCGAAGTCATACGAAATTGAGCCCAACAATGTTATGACGGTGTATCTTTACTCGTAGAAGAAGATAAATTTTGCGAAATCGGAAGATAAATGTCAAGTTTCCAAGATAGATCGAGATAAAAAAGATTATTTCTGCGAATCGATAAAATGAACCTAGGTGCAAAAAAGGAAGGGGGAACCGACCGAGAAGGCATATATAAGGGGATCTGAAGCTAAAGTCAGGGGGGGGGGGGGGTTTAGACCTAGAATAACTCTACTAGCTTGGAAGAACTTAGAATATAGAAGGCTGCATACTCGAAACTCTACTTAGATTCTTCTTGATTTCTGTTCTGAGATTCTCTTTGTTAGCAAGATTGTGCTCGTTTTATTCTTCGGAAAATCCTGTAGCTTTGTTCTTATCAATCAATAAGACGCCTCTGTCAAACTTACTATCGATATCATGTTATCTCTTTCTTCTTTGTTTTTGTGTGTTTACGCAGATAATCCGGGACCTCTGGGGAAGTCGGGTTCTCTTGACCTTCCTTCATTTATGGAAATTGACGGTGTGAATTTCTGTTCCCACATATACTTTTTTTTATCTTTTATTCTATTTCCCTTTCAGATTTATACTTATGTTTATTTTTTGTTGCATTTCTATTTTTCGACTAACTATTTATTCATTACTGTTTGGATTTCACTTTCACCGTGTGTTTGAGTGTCTAATAGAGCTAACCCAAAGAGTGATGATCAGAATGGAGAGTAGACACACACACGATTCAGTCTGACCGCCTAGCATCGATCGAGGCCTTCTTATTGCTATTGATCGGTGGCACTCTAACATAGCGTAACAAGTTTCTAACATTATTTACATTATTACTTATTTTGTATCTATTCTATATATGAAGGTTTACCCGATCCTTTGAGTAAACCATCGATCGACACCATGCGTTCACCACGATCGACGATGATGGTTTACCATCGATCGATACACCTAACAATGTTGGTATATTCGTCTATCTCTAACATTGTTTACTTATGATTTAATTTCTCCTAACCAATCTGAGGCGGATTACACTTGGGACAGTGTAATTTAAGTCTGGGGGAGGTTCGCCAATGCTATTTTATTGTTTTGGATTTTTATTTACTATATATATATAAGTTTTTCAAAGAGTTCTATCGAGACAAGAAGAGGACTATGATCAAAAATCTACTATTGATTAACCACACTTTAGCACCATTCTTAGAAAGTTGTTTGGAGAGATTACTAGAGATACCAAAGTGGATCATCATGCCACTATATCACACTTTCTTAGAAAGTTTGAAGGAACCGAAGGTGATTTCCAACACTAATCCTGACATTATTTTATAATCCAAACCAAATCAATCTTGAAATCGCTTCTATTGTTATTGTTATAATTCATCTAGCTTTAATTCGAAAAAAATAAGTCTATTGTGCAATCTTAGAGTCTCTGTGGATTCGATCACTAAGTACTACACTGAACTTCTTAATTGAGAGAGTAAAGTGGGAATATAGGGTTAATTTGAAAGTGAAATAAAACCCCACATCATTGTGCAAGAGATCTACAAAGCTCAAGAGATGTCACTGGATGATTTCTACAAGAGGCTTGATGATGTCTACTATCCTATAGACAAGTGCCTCACCGGTATGACTACACGCATGGATGAGATGAAGCAAGATTGGGATACTGTTCAAAGACAGCGTTTCGAATGGAGCAAATAGAGTGCCATCGATCAACGGCTGTATCATTCCATCAATTGATACTGAGTTCGACAGACAAGAGTCCGCAGCAGAAAAACAACTAAAAGACAGGTTTGACGAGATTACCTTTCTCAAAGCCTGATGAAAGAAGATATCTCTCAGCAATTGGAGAATATATCAGAGACTACAGCTGCCACACTTAGATTGCTACAGTGCAGTATTGAAAATCTAAAAGTGAGGATGCATTCAGTGGAGATTGCTAAGGACATCATGAAGATTGAGAAAGCCAAAGGAGATAAGGCAATGAGAAGCTTGGTTGGTACATGATTTCAAAAGAGCAAAGAACATGTGGACACTTTTTTCCAAGTGTTGATCCACCTCCATTCTAGTCGAAGAATTGAATCGTCGAGCTTAAGACTATAACCAAGTGCTGAGTGGGAGGCAACCCACAGTTTAGTAAGTTAATATTTATTTTTTACTTATACTACTATTTATTTTGAGTTTTACTTTGTTTTTACAGACTGTTTAAGCTCACCATCGATCGACACCATAGAGGCACCATCAGTTGACAATAGATCGCGACAATCGATCAACCACACCTGCCTACCATCGATCGACTCCCTCCTATAGAGGCAGGTATCGAGTTTTACACTTAACCTATTTCCTTATGATTTGATTTTTCCTAACCAATCCAGGACAGATTGCACTGGGGACAGTGTAATTTAAGTCTAGGGGGGTTCGATCGATGTTTCACACCTGCCATCGATCGATGACCAATTCACAGACAGCCGATCTCAAACCCTAGTTATAGACAAATGACGAAGATACCCTGGACGGGTTTTGACCTAGCTTTTAGGGTCTTATATTTATGCTTTATGTACTACACACAAAAGAGTGTGGAGAGTTGGAGAGAATTAAGAGAAGAGAGTTTAGTTTTCTATTATATTTTTAATGTTTTTAGAGAAGAAGACTCATCACTCCTCAGGGAGATTTGTATTGGAATCCCAGTATTTTATCTATGCATTATATTCAGACTATTGGTCTTACTTTAATTATGTTTGAGTACTTATCAACTAGATTTATGGTTGAATGATGCCAATCATGGATTAGCCCAAAAGTGGGATTGCTAGGTTAATATAATATCAATCAATTGAGTTGTGCTTAATGCTTGCATTCTAGAGTAGCTAACTAGGATTTCGAAAGTAGGACATGGACGACTACGAGAGTAGATTCTGTGCCATAATGGACTCCATTGAACTAGGTTGGTAGGCGCATGCGAGAGCTGTTCTAATTAGCTTGGTGAACATATCAAATATCGTTCACACTTCCTTCTGATTTCACCATCGATCGACATCAGGCCTTAGCCGTCGATCGATGGTCTTTCCTTTTACTCGCATACGAGAGTTGGAGTTAAAAGGGTCAAAATAGTAGATATTTGAGTTCTAGAATATTTACATTTTCGTGCTTCCTATTCCCTATTATCAATTAAGCCTGAAACCTAGGATTAGCATACTTACATTTGCATCTAGTTAGTTTAATAGCATATTTTCATATTTACATTATTATCATATTTTCATATTGCATCTATCACCAGTTGATACTGGTGAAAAAACTGAAATCATGATAGGTTGGACGCCTCCCCGGGTGGGGTGGATGAAGCTGAATACAGATGGGGCCTCACATGGAAACCCGGGTTTGGCTACTGCAGGGGGAGTGCTGAGAAATGGCGATGGTGAATGGTGCGGTGGGTTTGTACTTAATATAGGGAGATGCTCTGCTCCTTTGGCGGAGCTGTGGGGTGTTTACTATGGACTTGTCATTGCATGGGAGAAAGGTATTAGTAGGTTGGAGGTGGAAGTTGATTCTAAAATGGTGGTGGAGTTTCTCACAATGGGGATTGGCGAGAAGCACCCACTGTCTTTCCTGATACGCCTGTGCCATGGCTTCTTAACAAGGGACTGGTTAGTCCGAGTTGTACACGTGTATAGGGAAGCAAACCATTTAGCTGATGGTTTAGCTAACCTTGCATTTTCCTTTCCTTTTGGTTTTCATAGTTTAGATACTGCACCGTTGGATGTTGTTACTCGTTTACGAGAAGATGTCGATGGACCCTTACGGCCACGATATGTTCATTTGTAGTCTGAAGTTTTCTTTCTAATAAACACTGGGAGCCATTTTCTCCCAGTTTCCTACCAAAAAAAAAGTAATATTTCCTTAAACTGATTGTTTGCAACTAATATATATATATATATATCTACCTAGCTTAGTCTTTAGAAATAAGTAGTCTATTCTGTGCCATTTCTCTTTCTGGATTTGATCCCTAAGTACCACACCTGATTTCTTTTGGCAAGAGTATTATTTGTGTGTTACGATTATGGTTAATTGGATAGTTAATTGCTTAGAATAATCATACCCTGCTAGAACAATAAACACACCATGTCAGTATTGTTCTGCGGTTCCTAATTCTAGAAGTGGTGCTGCGCCTGGCTGAGAACATAGGTTCTTCCTTGATAATTCTGAGAATAACCTTTCTGATAACCCGTGTTCTGCGCCTTGTTGTTTTGTATCTTATCCACCGGATTGTTCTAATTATTGTTCTTGTATGAGAATAAATGTGGGTTGTTCCTCACGTTGGGGGTTCGGGTGGTCATTCTTGAACTGCCATCCTTGTCCATTGAAGTAGCTAACCTCCTGCTGATCCTCTTCTGGTGTTTTGGTCTCTGGTACAGCGCCTGCGCGCCTTGCTCAAGTGTAGTTTCCTCCTTGATGAAAAATTGGCCTTGGTTGTTATTACGCAACTGATCAACCTTGGCCGATAACTCTTCTATGTTCTGAGTGTTAATATTGTTTATTTTCTTGAAGTGATTGGCCTCCTAATTATTGTTGGAAGACCTAGCTGCCATGTTCTCGATCAGCTCAAATTCTCCTTTAATAGCTTAGGTGATGAAATCTCCCTTGCTCGCGAATATTAGAGCATTCTGAAACTCCAAGTTAACTTCATGATAGAAAATGCCTAAAAGGTAGTCATCCTCAAACCCATGGTGGGAGAATTCTATGTGGTAGTCATTGAAACACTCCCATATATCGCAAAGTGGCTAGTCTGTGAGCTTCCCGAAAAAGGATATCTTGTTCCTCAAAGCGGTTGTCTAAGCTTTCGTGTAGAAGTGGCTTAGGAACACCAATCGGACTTGTTCCCACGAATTAAGAGATCCGGTAGGGAGAGAATTCAAACACCATTCAGCCTTTCCATCAAGAGAGAACGAAAATAGATTGCACTTGATGTAGTCTGGTGGTACTCTATTCGTGCGAGTAAAGATGCAGACTTTTTGACGCTTTCAATGTGCGGGAGACCACTGAACATCTTTCTCTGCACCAAAGAGATCAACACAGGCTTGATGTCAAAGTCTTGCCGCGTGCAGGGTGGTAGAGTGATAGCATAGCTCGTAGTAGGGAAGTAACTCATAAGGTTTCTCTGCCTGATTGGAACAGCTTGCTCCTGCTTTTGCTGCTGCCTAGCTTCTTCAGAAACTTTTTGCTGCACATGAATGGTTTGCTGTATCTGTTGCATCTACTGCTGCAATTTCTGGATTTCTGTAATCGCCCATTGCGTTATTAGTTGACCTTTCTTGTTGACGGTTTGTTCTTTCTAACCTTGCGAGTACATTATTTGTAAGTGTCACTAATTCTCCTTGTGAAGTTCTCCGAGTATGTCTACTGGTCATGCATATGGAGAATTATCTGCAGCAAATAGGATAGAGCAAGTTAAAATAAAAGTAAAAAGCTTGCCCTAGTTGCAACGGCGCCAAAACTTAATACACTAAAAATTTGATCTTTTCTATTGTCAAGTCAACAGTGTTGTTTAATATGTTTAGATTCAATTCTAGAGGACCAGTTTACACTTTAATTCTATGGAATCAAAACTAAAACAATATGGGGACTTAAAAACTAAAGATTCCTTAAAGAACATGTAACAAAGTGGTTTTAGGGTTTTCAGATTAAAGAGTAGCTAGCTTAGGGTTGTTATATCGGGTAATGACAATCGCGAGCAAAACATCTATTCAAAATCGGTTTAAGTACGAGTCTATAAATAGTAACACATAAATAGATCAGCCCACTATCGTGGTGCTTCTCCTTTCATCGATCAGACTCAGAGCCTAAGCTATCGCATGGTTTCAAATCAGATGTTGACCTCTAACAATCAATTCCGATTTGTTCATACTGCACCCTAATATCTACTTTCACTGATTAGGGATGTACTGCTTATTCATACAATTTCTAGCAACCTAAGCACTGATGATGATTAGATTAAACTAAGAATCATATACTAAGTGATCAGATTAGTACAAGCATTAACGCCTGCAATGAATAAATACAAATAAATATAAGCTTATTTATGTCTACCTTGCGGATCTAACACCCCCAAGCTAACTCACCCACTACTCAGCCATATCATAAGAGAATAAACGCATATATCTGAATAATACTGCATGCGGTTATTAATTATAAAAAGAGGGTTCCGGATGATCTTCTCTAAGGTGAGAGAGATGAAGCCGTCTCCCTTACAAGTAGCAAAGCGCCGAAGAACAAAAGCTCTAGGTTATTTTCGTGCGTAAAAGTAAGGTAGTCCAATAAAATAAAAGGAAAGGGAATATATAGGAGGCCGCAGGCGGCTGGAATAAAAATATAGGAAAACTAGGGCAAAGCCCGAAATAATATCTTGGTTTCCTTATACATCGGGAAAGGTCAAGCAGCTGCTGTTCTCGGGAGCACCTATCACGTTGCTCCGATTGGTCTTTGCGCGGGAAACACATATTCTTAATTTTCCCTCATATATCTCTCCAAGGGCCTCAATGCCTACTCCAGACCTAAATTAACCCAAAATAGACTAGAAAGACTCGATAAAGGCTCTAAAACAAATAGGAAAACGTATGTACAATGTGCCAAAAGAACGATATATCAGCGTTCCAGATGGGAACAAGGGATAGCTGTGGCATATTGAATGCAACTAGAGGGCAAGTGATGCATTCACTAAGGCTGGTGAAACACATCCTAGTGATGATCCAAAATAAGAATATGCATGTGGATCTGATTGTTGTCTTTCTGAAAAATCACAAGGTGATACTAGGCATAGACTGGCTTGGAAAGATTCCGGCCACTCTAGATTTCCACAAAGGGCGTGTACGGTTAGAGACTGAAATTGGACCCCCCGATCGTGTTCCAAGGGATTAGAACGACTCTGGGGAAGTAGTTTTATCAGCAGTACATGCAGAAAGGATGCTAGATCGAGGTTGTGAGGCTTACTTGACCACAATCACCACTATGGAGATTGGGAAGGGTGGTAACCTAGCTGAGATTCCGCTGGTATTTGAGTTTGAGGAGTGTTTTGGACACTACAAGGTGTTCCTCATGATAGGTCAGACCCCTTCACGATAGAACTAGAACAAGGGATGGCCCCCCTGTCCAAATGTTTGTACCGCATGGCTCCTGCTGAGATGGCTGAGCCAAAGAAGCAATTAGAGGAATTTCTGGATAAGGAATTTATATGGCCAAGGAGATCGTCGTGGGGAGAACCAGTCCTCTTTATGAAAAACAAGGATGGTAGTTTCCGTCTATGCATAGACTATCGAGGGTTGAACAGGGTGACTGTCAAGAACAGGTACCCGTTACCTCAGATAGATGAATTGCTAGACCAGCTCAAGGGATCAAAGTGGTTTTCCAAGATCGTTCTGGCTTTGGGGTAACATCTGATTCCGATAGAGCCTAATAACGTGAGGAAAAAAACCTTTAGGATGAGGTATGGCCATTTTGAGTTTGTGGTTATTCTATTCGGTCTGACTAATGAGCATGCTGCGTTTAGGAAAATTATGAACAGAATGTTTAAAGATTTCTTAGATGAGTGTGTAATCATCTTTATAGATGATATACTTGTTTACTCCAAGGCTAAGGAATCTCATGAGAGGCATCTAAAAGCCGTGTTGGAACAATTACAAGAACATAATCTCTTTGTATAAATACGCAAGTGTAGTTTTCGGCAGAAGATCATAGGGTTCCTTGGCCACATCATGTCCGACCAGGGTGTCTCGTTTGACCCAGAAAAGATAAAGGCCATACGAAAACGGCCTCGACCCAAGAATGCCACGGAAGTAAGGAACTTCCTCGGGCTTGTGGGTTATTACCTAAATTTTTTGACGAGGTTCGCAAGCTTGACTCAACCAATGAAAGTTAACTAGGAAGGATGTGAAGTTTGCATGGTCCAAATAATGTGAGAAGTGTCTCTCAGCAATGAAGGACATGTTGACGAGTGCACATGTCCTAGTCCTACCAGAAGCCGACCAACCGTATGTGGTCTAAACAGATGCATCCCTAACCGGATTGTGTTGCATGTTGAAACAACACGGTAAGGTCATTGCCTATGCATGTAGGCAATCGAAGAAACACGAAGATGGCTGCAAAAGTTTTCGCTCTAAAGATTTGGCGATCATACTTGTATGGTGCCAAGTTGCAGATCCTTATGGACCAAAAGGGTGTGAAGTACATATTCACCCAGCTTGAGTTGAACTTAAGGCAGAGTAGGTGGATGGAATTCATAGTTGACTATGATCTGGACATTGCCTCTCATCTGGGCAAGGCTAACCAATTGCTGACGCTTTGAGCCAGAGACAGGCAGATGTATCGGCTGAACGTGAGGCAGACGACCTAGAAGGTATTGTTCGTGCTTTACATTTAAATACATTGATTTGAAGAATGAACTATTGGGTTTGGAGGCGGTGAATAAAGACGACCTGCTTACACAGATTCGGATAACTCAAGGTCTGGATGAGAACCTGAAGAAGGTTGCTCCGAATGATAAGACCGAGTTTCAAACCTCAAAATATGGAACTATTTTGGTTAATGGGTGGAGCCTATGAGGGAAGCTCATAAATTTAAGTTCCCAGTTCATCCTTGTTCTACCAAGATGCATCACGACCTCAATATATATTATCATTAGGTTCAAATGAAAGCTGATGTGGCTGAATGGGTAGCTAGGTGCCCCCACTTGCCCACTCATCAAGGCTGAACATCAGGTTCCAAGTGGATTGCTGCAGAATTCGCATATTCCAGTGTGGAAGTGGTACCTCATCACGATGGCTTTTCTGACTGGGCTACCCTCGACCATAAATAAGAAGGATGCGGTCTGGGTTATGGTGGATCGCCTTACCAAATCAGCCCACTTCCTCACCATTAAGAAGATGGATGGTGTTTATCAGATTGTACGTATGTACATAGATGAGAGAGTGCGTCTACATGGGGTTTCGGCCTGCATCGTCTCAGATAGGGACCCAAGGTTTACCTCATATTTCTGGAAATCTTTCCAAAAGGATCTATGAACAAGGGTGAACATGAGTACAGCCTATCACACACACACTGATGGGCAGTGGGACCGGAACATCCAGACATTAGAAGACATGTTGCGAGCAAGTGTCTTGGACTGGAGTGATTCCTAGGAAAGACACCAACCGTTGGTAGAGTTCGCTTGAAACAATAGATTCCACAGAAGCATCAGTATGTGATTATATCAGGCTTTTTATGGGCGACCATGTCAGACACCTCTGTGCTGGACCCAATTGGGGGAGCGCTTTATACTAGGTCCGGAGATTGCGGAGGAAACAACAGAGAAGATTAAGTTCGTAAAGGACAAGATGAGGTAGGCTCAAAATCGACAAAATAATTATGCAGAAAAACATAGAAAAGATCTCGAGTTCGCGGTCGATGATAGGGTTTACCTCAAGATGATCACTTTCAATGGCCAGATAAGAGTTTCAGGAAGAAGGAAACTAGATCCGAGATACTTGGGTGCATTTAGGGTCATTGAGAGAGTTGGTAAGGTGGCATACAAGTTGGATTTGGCCACCGAGATGGAAGCATTCCATAATGTGTTCCATGTCTCCAAACTCCAGAAATGCCTAATGGATCAAGATATTATCATATCAGATATTCCTTCCAACCTAGGTATGAACCTAACCTTAGAAACAAGGCCGGTTCTAATTTCAGATAAGATGGAAAAAGCAACAAGGAAGAAAACAGCTCAGATGGTCAAGGTCATTTGGGATTGTAATGGGCAAGAGGAACAAACTTGGGAAACAGAGGCAAATATGAAAGCTGACTTTCCTAAGTGGTTTGAGAAATTCGCAATGGAAAAAACACTTGGTTCAGATACAAGGACGAATCCATCGCAAGTGGGGAGACTTGTTGCATCCCCGATCCTAGATAGGATAGTCGGGATAGGCTATGATATCATCCAGGTTGTATGACTTAAAGCAAGCATTCCATGGTATAATGGAATGTTAAGTGCATCTGAACGTTGAGACTTAACCAAAACGAGATGTAGAGAAGCTGGACGAAGTTTGTGGCAGTTGGGCGATGTGAAATCAAAGCTTGGACAGCTTGGTATAGCTCGGTCTTAGCTCATCTCAAGTGTGTCAGCTCAACCAGCTGGATTAACTAGCTCACTCATAAGAGTCAGATAGGACTCAACTCAACTCAGTTGGACCGAGTGTTTAGGTCTCGGGCAGTTGGACTGTGGTCGGGGGAGGGTGGTCGACCCAAGTTGGTCATGGGCCAAGGGGTCTATGCGATCAGTACATGGGCTTGGGAATTGGCTCTAAAGCCAGGATAAGCCTGCTAGGGAACAGTTGTAGGAGAAGGGGTGGGAGTGGTTCAGGTGGCAACCATTCGACCACCAAGTCGTACCCGTTTGCCCAAAAGGTCATACCCATTCTCCAAAGACAGTTGGTCGGTCCTTATTTTATAAAAATAGGGGTATGGGTCGATTTTATTGATAATTTCCTAAGGGAAAAAGCTAGGCAAAGGCCAAGAGAGATAAAGACAAAAAGAGAGAAAGATTGGCCAAAAAAGGTCGATTGTGTTAGTTTATACTTTCCCGCGAGAGATATCCTTTGATATTGAGATAAGCCAATTGAAGATGATACTAGAGCCAAGGAGACGCTTGAAGAAGGGTTCTAACACCATATAGCCACGACTAATGTTAGTGGAGTAAGCGGCAAACCATCACCTAAGACCATTGATTGGTCTAATTCGGTCTAAGGCCATGTGCAATCGGTTATGTCCATCTCCCCCTTTGTATTTGATTACTTATACTTCTACTCCATTCTGATTATTTGTAGGAACATGTGTGAAGTTGGGGTTGACGGGTTGCAACCCTTGGCTTCGGCCAGTTGCACCAAAACTCCGATCCATGGGGATATGCCGGATGCGGATATGGTACGATCATCCATGGTGGTGGATCGGTTGATCAATAAGTTAAGAGACAACGCCATTGTTTTGTGTCTCAACACCCTTGGTTTAACAGCCAGACACATGATAAGACCATTTGGTCCTAAATCCTAATTATGTGCTTGGATTGGATCATGGGCGGTTTGATTATGGTGTACGTAGAGTCGGTTGAACTTAGATGTGATCTAAGACTATAGCCGATTAGTAAATTATAAATATGATAGAGGCTTATGTAACTAGATAAGGGAACCGAACAACGCATTGTTAGACATCATCATTAGGATATCAGATGGAATCTTAATGTGTGTCGACTTGTGGTTTCAGGCACTGAGGTTGATTATGGTAAAGCCAAGGAGCCATGAAGACTCTAACAATAAGCGTCTTTGTGGTGTGTGGGTAGATTGAGTTAGGAATGAACTTATGATAGCCTGAAGTGAAAACCAAATTAGTATTGAATCTCATTTTTCTTATTTATACAATACCGATTTATCTTGTTTGTATACTTGGATCGATTTGTTTATTAAGGTCATTACACTGAAAATGACATAGAATATAATGGCCTTGAAATGAATCAAATGAGCATATTGGGTTGATTTTAGGCCGCGAGTCTTGTTGGGTCTTATGGCATAGGATTGGGTCTTACACACCCCCATCTTGATTATGAGGGGGGGGGAATTTCCTTGAAGTCCATATCCATGAAGGAGAAGGATCAGGGAGTCATGATGAAGTTGTGGTAAATGAAGAGATCACTCGGTCTAATGATGAAGAGCAGAAAGACTACCAAATATCAGAAGAGGTTCAAGAAGAAGTAGAAGTTGCGGCTCAGCCAACTTTGAGGAGAAGTACAAGGGTGAAGAAGCATCCATCAAATTGGGTCAGCACTAGAGTATATTACAATGCTCAAGCTGTAGCTCATCCAACTCAAGCAGTCTGCTCGTTTTCTTAATTTCCCACTGAACATTGTACCTTTATAATCAGTCTAGATTAGACTCATGTACCAAGATCATACGAAGAAGCCATGGAAGATGAAGAGTGGAGGAATTCAGTTGCGGATGAAGCAGGTGCAATGATCAAAATTAATATTTGGTATGAGACTGAATTTCCAAAAGGAAAGAAAGCTGTTTCAAGCAGGTGGATCTTTACAATCAAGTACTTGCCTAATGGGAAGATAGCCAGGAATAATACCAGGCTGGCGGCTAGGGGGTTTACCCGAACATATCGAAAAAATTACAATCACAAATTTGCTCCAATTGCTAAGTTACATACCATTCGGATTTTCTTGTCCATTGCAGCCAATCATGAATGGGACATATGGCAGATGGATGTTAAGAATGCATTCTTGCAAGGTTTACTAGAAGATGAAGTGTATATGCATCCTCCACCTGGTCTTGAGGGTCTTGTGAAGCCAAGCAATGTGCTTTGATCGAAGATGGCACAACAAGCTGAGCATCACTCTAAATGGGTGTGTCTTAAGGAAGTAAGAGCTGGACCAAACTCTCTTCACTCTCATTACACCCTCAGGTATCATTGTCATTCTTGTGTATGTTGATGATATCATCATAACAGGAAGTGACAAGGTTGGTATCCAAGCTACCAAAGACTTTATTAAATCAATGTTTGAGATTAAATACATAGGGAAAATAAAATACTTCCTAGGAATTGAGATATGTAGGTTAAAGGAAGGTTTGTTCATGTCCCAAAGAAAATATACACATGATCTTTTGAAAGATGCATGTACGCTTGGAAGATCAATCACCAAAACAAATCTTGAAGATGGATACAATGTCTTACTCGAGGGAGAGATGCAAGACAGCTGATATACTATGGATTTTGTCCCGTTTTTACCCATATTATATGTGATTTTTAGGATCTCTTATATGTGTTTCGAATCTATTTTAGAGTCTTTTCAAGTCTAGGTAGTATTTGGAGCAATGTGGATATTATGGAGTATTTTGGGGTTTTCTGATGTAGAAACTCCTTGCTGCTGAAGAAATAGAAGTCAGAGTTGATATTTAGGAAGAGTTTCGATCGACTACACTCTATTGTCATTGGTTAACGCCGAAGCGCGAGACGGGCCGACTTGTTGGTGACTGACTAAAAGCTCAGAAGTTCAACATAAATTACAAGACTACTCCTGGCAGACTTTATACCTAGTATTTTAGTGTTTTGCAACACTTTTCATAACCTATTCCACACTTGGAAGTAGTTAGATTTGGAGAGAAGATCCAGGACACCTTTAGAGATTTGTATTGAAACGCCACTGTTTCTTATTTCTTATTCTATTTGATGCTTTCTATTCAGTTTATTATCAAGCTCTGCTCGATCATGTCTGAGTAGTTCTCTTTGTTAGATTTACGGTTAATTATGGTAGTGAGGGATTAACCAAACTATAGAATTGCTAAGGTGATAAAGATATCAATAATTGAATTCCTATTAAAGCTTAAGTTCTAGATTAACCAAACTATAGAATTGCTAAGGTGATAAAGATATCAATAATTGAATTCCTATTAAAGCGTAAGTTCTAGAGTAGCTAACTAGAACCCTCATTTTAGGATTGTAGACAACTACGATAGTTGGTTCTTCACCTGAATTGATTCTTTGGAGCTACGTTAGTCGAGATACATGCGATAATTTGTCTATGAAGTTTGTGAAACAATCAGATAGGACTATAAACCCATTTAAGGTAGTCGTCGTACTTAGATTCAACCATCGATCGACGCTCATTATGTGCTTACAAGTGAAAGCTAGAACACTGGACTTAGATAATTATTAGACTCGCATGCGACAATTGGATATCCATACACTGGAGTTCAAGTTCTAGAATATCACAGACACACCTTTAGCTTCTATATCTCTATAATCATGATTATCTCAATCCCTAAATCTAGCTATTTTCTCATATTGTTGACAGATTAATCAATAAACTCCTTGCTTATTTACTGCTTATTAATTACTTTCCTAGCTTAATTGTTATATCTATAAGTCTATGGTGTGCCCATGCTCCATATGGGCTCGATCCTAAATACTATGATATGTTCTCAAATAACACTAGAGCTACTGATTAGTCTCTCAAATAAGAGGTTCAGTTTTAGTACTTAGGAATCGAATCCACTGAGACTCTATGATTACACAATAGATTTATTGTTTTTGTAACAAAGCTAGACAAAGATTAATCAGCAGTAAAGTGATTGCAAGATTGTTTTGTAGGTCTTATCAATAGAGAAATGAATTAGACTTAGGGAATTCTTAGGTAAGATGAAGATGTAACTAAGTAGTTTACCAAGGGCTTATTTAAATATAGTTCTAAACTCAAACTCAAGGTATTCGATTTTCGTTCCTTACAAGAACCTCTATTAATGGTTATGATGTGTCAAGCGATGCTACTTCAAACAGATTCTGCGACAAGGTTTGATAAGTTCTCTAACCTAAAAGATCAACTCTCATCTGAATCCAATAGTTTAGACAATCTAAATTTTTATTAAGGTAATTAACCAAGCTGTCACTTGCGCCAATCAATCCTAAGATCTAGGTTTAAGATGATCAATCTTAATAGTAGAAATAAGAACAATCTAGATGAAAAACTAGTTATATATCCCTAATATCAATACAACATTACCAATTCATAGATTACCATTGAAGAACATTAAATCTAACAATTGAATTACTCATACATTATAATAAAGAACATAATTTAAATCTGAATAAATTGGATATAAGAAATAGAGTAAAGAAACAAGGAGTTCAAGAAACAAGTGATAGGTAGAGCACCCAATACAATAGGCTTTCTGTGTTTCTCGGACCAGTGTCATTGTGCAATCAAAGAAAAGAATGTGTGGGTGTAAAGACATCGAGATTCACCTATATATATATACAGAGTGAATGTTCTCATATTAACGACGCCAAAATAATATTCATACAATAAATAATAAAAGCGTTTAAAGGAAGATATTAAATTGGTATTTTCATAAATGATATTCATATGATATGATTATTCTTGCGCACGTTATTTATTTGTAATAAGGAAACTAATTATTACATGTATTAACTAATATTCTTGCGCAAGTAATTTATTTGTTATAAGAAAACTAATTATTACATGTATTAACTAATATTCTTGCGAAATTAATTAATTTGTTATAAGACAACTAATTATTACATGTATTAACTAATATTCTTGCGCAAGTAATTTATTCGTTATAAGGAAACTAATAGCAAATTATATTTTTCTTAAAATTAATGGGATCGATGGATTTAATGGTGAGATCGATTTTATTGGTACTTTCCTATATTAGAGTTTGGCGATTAATTTAAAAAATGATTAAGAAATTCCAAAAGATTAACCAATCAAATGTCTCAAATTCTTCTGAGAAGCTCTGTATGAGTGACACGTGGAAAATGTACTTCTCTTTTAATATATAGAGGGCTATCATAGGTAAGAACATGTAAAGTCCATGACATATCAACTCCCCAGACATATCTTTTTGATTGTCCTTAAGCAAAACAAAGATACACATATGGAAGAGGTTTAAAAACGCAGGGAGTCAAAAATTTCTAGCTCATCATTATCACCTCTAATATGTTGCAACCACATCAAATAAATGTCAATCCTCGAGAAATTTATATACCTTATCCTAGTATAGCAACTAAATCCATTATACCAACAACTTAGCAAATAGTAGCTTGACTCACCCCTCTACTAACCTTATTTCTTGCATAAAATAAAAGTGCAGGCTTTACATTGGGCATCAATCAGAGGACACATGTACTCTTACCCTTGGAAGTATCTGAACACACATGCAGTCTTTTCTGATCCCTTTCTCCCCCTTTCTCTCTTCTCTAGATTTCTTTATATTCACTTTTTTATAAGTATAATGAATCAATGATGCTGATAAAGTCCATATTGTTCAACTTTCTTTTCTTGTGACAAAGTGTAGGCGAATAATGGGGTCACGAGTAATTTACTTATCCCTCGCTTCCATAGTGTGTGATCATTTATTTCAAAATTAGAATAATAGGGTTATAGGTAATTTACCTACCCTTATGTATCTTCCAGAAAATCATCTCAATCTTTTATTTATATATGTCGAAGAGAGAGAGAGAGAGAGAGAGAGAGAGAGAGAGAGAGAGAGAGAGAGAGAGAGAGAGAGAGAGAGAGAGAGAGAGAGAGAGAGAGAGAGAGAGAGAGAGAGAGAGAGAGAAATCATAAGCACTCAGACTTTACCTTCCAAACTTGCAAGAGGAATCCAATCTAATGTATGCCAAACTCCAAACAAGCAAATAAGTCAGTATTCGGTTGGAGGTTAGCTTTGGTTCCTTCAAACTTTCTAATTAAGTGTGATATAGGGGGAGGATGATCCACTTTGGTATCTCTAGTACTCTCTGCAATCAACACATGTAGAATGGTGCTATAGAATGGTTAGATAAAAAAAACTTAAATATGATCATAATCCTCTTCTTGACTCACTAAAAGTTTTATAAATCCATGTAAAATTAAGAAAATATCAAAATAGAATTCGATGTTAGTAACTACCCCCCCCCCCCCCCCAAGACTTAAAAAATAGTGTCCCTAGTGTTAGTTAGTCTATGTTTGTTGAAATAAATAAATTGAAAGGGAAATTAGTTTGAAACTCGTACCTTTCTGTCCAGACCGTCGATCGACGCTTGTCTATATATGTCGATCGACACTAGCCTGTATACGTCGATCGCCACTCGAATGTAACCGTCGATTGATATTCAACAGACAACATGAGACATTCTGTGAGTTAGAATTTCATGTGTCTAATTCATCAAAGTATTATAAGTGAGAGATATATCCTATTTATTACCAGTTGTAGGCCATGTTGTAGGCTTTATTTATGGACTATTATGTGTGTCTAGACTATGTTTTAGGGTCTTACAGCTCAAGGTGCTTTTTAGAGATATATGGAGATACTTGGAGCTTTTGGAACATTTAAATAAGAACAATGCGTAGCTTATCAGTTAGACAGTCGAAGTACAAGACAATCGTCGATCGACAACACGACCTTATCATCGACCAATGTTACAAAACCAAGGTCGATCGATGCTGCACACTTTCCATCGATAGCCAAATCACAGACAACCGATTTCAAGCCTAAGTTAGAGACAAATGACGAAGATGCCCTGGATGATTTTTGACCTAGATTTTAGGGTTTTACATTTATGCTTTATGTATTACACAAATAGGTGTGTTCTAGAGAGTTTAGTTTTCTAATATAGTTTTGAGGGGAGAAGATTCATAACTCTTTAGGGAGATTTGTATTGGAACCCTAGTATTTTATCTATGCATTATATTCAGACTATTGTTCTTGCTTTGATTATGTCTGAGTAGTTATCAAACTAGATTTACGGTTGAATGATAACAATCATGGATTAGCTCAAAAGTAGGATTGCTAGGTTGGGTCAATATCCATTTAACATATCAAAACTCGTTCACACTTCCTTCTGATTTCACCATCGATCAACATCAGGCCTTAGCCATCGATCGATGGTGTTTCCTTTTTCTCACATATGAGAGTTGGAGTTAAAAGGGTCAGAATAGTTAATATTTGTGTTCTAGAATATTTACATTTTCGTGCTTCCCATTCTCTACAATCCATTAAGCTTGAAACCCTAGGTATAGCATACTTACATTTGCATGTAGTTAATTTAATAACATATTTCCATATTTACATTATTATCATATTTCATATTGCATCAATCCCTCCTGATAAGAAATATTTTCTTAAACTGATTGCTTGCTACTAATATATATATATTTACCTAGCTTAGTCTTTAGAAATAAAAAATCTATTGTGTGCCATTGTTTTTTGTGGATTCGATCCCTAAGTACTACACCTGATCTCTCTTGGCAAGAGTATTATTTGTGTGTTAAGATTTGAGTTTTTTTTCTAGTTCATTGTTTAGGATATTCATACCCTGCTAGAACAATAAACACACCATGTAAAATTTGGCGCCGTTGCCGGGGAGCATTGATCGCCATTAGATTTAATTTCTAGTATTTAGTCTACGTTTGTTTTTACATTAAAGTTACTAAACATTTCTTTTCCTTTTTTCAAGTACACGCAAAAGAGTACCAGGAGAAATAAAGGACAAGAACTACTATTCTCAGACCCAGAGAAACTCGAACATACAATCCACAAAGAAAGACGACAAGCATCGATCGACGGCACCTAGACAGCGTTGACCAACAATTCTTTACGGACAGCATCGACCGGCATTAGAACTCGAGCATTGACCGACATTGATCACACCTCATCGATCAACAGCAACTTACCCGCATCGATCGACATCAGCATACGAGTTCAGAAGGTTGTGACCTTAGTATTGGTTCAGAATGAGAATGGAGACTTTGATGACCTCACGGTCATCCGCGTAATGCAGCAGATCAAAAGATAGACGATCAGGGTACTGTAATTCCTGATACAGAAGTAGGCACCGAAGCAGACGCTGCAGTACCTCAACCTGAAGCTAATTCCCAAGCTGCTCAGAGAACACTGGCTGACTACAACCGTCAAGACCAGTTCTACACCAATATATCCGCCATTCATCCTCCAGCTTTTCAGAGAAACGATTTTGAGATGAAGCCCGCTTTCTTCGGACTTTTAGCGCAAACACCTTTCCATGGGTTGCGACATGAGCACCCTATGGATCATCTGGAGCTATTTGAGGTTCTAGTGACTGCTATTAAAGCCAATGGAGTACCTAACGACTATATCTTTTGTAAACTCTTCAAGTACTCACTTGTTGGAGAAGCTTCATATTGACTTAAGCAGCTACCACCAGGATCTCTGACATCCTGGACTGACATCAACAACGCTTTCTGGCGTAACTTATTTGACTACGCAAGAGCAGAAGATCTGAGGAGCAAGATTGCTACTTATTCACAAGAAACTTATGATTCTTTTAGAAAATCCTAGATCAAATTCAAGTCATACTAGAGAGATTTTCCAAATCACATGTTCAACGAAGTGCAGCTTTTTAGCACAGCTAGTGAGGGAAATTTCAGCTCTAGAAGTCCTGAAGAAGCTACAAGATTGATTGAGAATTTGGCATCCAGCAACAGTACCAAGAACACAGATTTTGAGAGGAGGAAATGAAATTCAGCTGTGAGCAAGGAGCAGATCAAAGAAATCAAGGCAAAAATGGATAGTGTTCAGAAATTCCTCAAGAAGCAGGTTACATTTGCAGAAGTAGAAGCAATTGAGTTTGGAGATGATGAGATTATAGAAGGGGATGTGAACTACATTGATGGGAATTGTTTCCTGAGACAAGAGAATTAAGGTTTCAATAGGAACTCCTATGGGAATAGTCAAAGCAGTAACTTACAGCAAAAGCCCTTCAACAACAACATGACATATGGATCTTCCTACTACCAGAATCCTCCTCCAGAAGCTCAAGAAAGCAAGATCGAAGAAATGGTTGACAAAGTTTTAGAGGGACAGCGGAAAATGACTGTGGATTTCAATGAAAAAATAGATGGTATGTACCTCAATCTCAATACCAAGTTTGAAAACTTCAGCACCCATGTGAAGAAGTTGGAGAATCAAGTGATGCAGACAAGTGAAACAATTAGGGGGCATGAGAGCCTGATTAAGGAAAAAGTGGAGGCTGGACAGAAGCAACACGTCAATGCATTGATTGATGATGATTTTTGCAGGAAGTTAAGAGAGAGAAGCTCCAAGAAGGAGATTTTCTTGTGGAAAGTTCAATGTCATTCGACAGTTCCCATTGGTGTCGATCTACACCGAGCAATGACCATCAATCGACATTGAATCCTGTAGTATCATTGGCTTCTGTGAATCGACTAACGTCGATCGCCGCAAAATTCAGAGCACCGACCAACAGAGCGATAGAGGTATCGATCGACCGTGCAACCTTAGCATCAATCGACAGATGAGAAAACCAGTTCGACTGCCGAATATCAATGCAAGTTTGATTGTGCGTCCGACAGTGAGGGTTTCAGAACAGAATACATCCATGTCTGAAGCTATGGATCTTGATAGAAAAGAAAAAGCAATGAGAAGGAGATGGATAGCTTTTTTAAAAGAGTTTTTAAAATTTCTCTAGATATTTCTTTTGATGAAGCTTAATATACTCACAGATTGTCGATGTTTTTTAGAGAAAGAATGGAGACAAATGATGATATAGGAAGCAAGTTCAATCATCTCAGAAGAAGATGAAGCAAAGGACTTGTCTGAGGAAGAAAATTGATCTTGGAAAGTTCGTGGTTTCATGCTTCATCAAGGGCAACAGATATCCCAATGCCCTTTGTGATAATGGATCATCAGTAAGCATTATGCCAAAGTCTATGGGAGAGGAGCTGAACCTGAAAGTGGAACTCTCCAATGATTCTTTTACATTTGTAGACTGCTAGAGTGAACTCAGGAGGGATGGTAAAAGATGTTCCAGTGCAGATTAACAACACCCTAGTCCAAGTAGACTTCCATGTAATGGACATCATGATAGATTGGAAATCTTCACTACTACTTGGGAGAGCATTCATGGCCACTTTGTGAGCTATCAACGATATGAAGTGAAAAAGGTTGTATCTACCTTTAATTGATCAAATTATTTTTTATAAACCAGTTAAGAATAAGAACAAAGCTACTCTGATTTAACTGTGTAATGATGCTTTTGCGATTATGAGTTCAATGAGGATTCTGAATATGGAGCATCGATCGATACCCAACCCAGAAAATCAATCGACGAGCTTGCAGTTCAACAATCGATCGACACCCACCCCTTGTTATCGATTCACACTCACCTTTCAGAACCGATCAACACCTACCATGAAGATCTCGGTTACAACGCAGTCTACCTTGAGCATGCCGAAGACTACAAAGAAGAAGAGATAATCGAATACCGAGGTATTGCTATGGAGGAGGCTGGTATTTTTCATGTTTCCCATAAACTCGTGAAATTGACGTCAGTCGAAGGTAACCAATCACCATCAATCGATACTGGTATTAACTCATAGTCCGAACTAGTCTCAGCAGCATAACACAATAGGAAATATTGTTATCTACAACAAGATGAGTTCTGTATTATGAGGATCCAGATTGTCACGCAAGAGCTATGGATAGCATAATTTTGCATCTCACTAGGGAAGATGTGGCAAATATACTTTCAATGGCTAATGGATCTGGGAACATTTCAGCCAACAGTCTGATTATCGAGCATCGTGCGACAGTCACCATACACCGTCGATCGACACACATCAGGCATACAGAGGATACGGTGAAGTTTACAAAGACGAAGATCTGATTGGGTATCGCGGCCTAGCACTGGAAGAAGCTGGATGGGTAATGAGCGTGAAAGTAAATAATCGAGCATCGATCGACGACATCTCATTGCCTTCAAACGATATCAGAAGCAAACCAGAACATTAACCAAGAGCAGAAGATACATATGTTGGTTATCTCAGACCAGATGATTTTGAAATTTTCAGAGACATTGAAGGATGTAAACACTCTTTATGGGAGAATTCTAAACATAACTATGGAGGATGTAGCAGATGTCCTTGTTATGTCTAATGGATCAGGCAATTTATTTGGACAATGGCAGCAGTCGCCGATCAACGCACGGGTACAAGCATCAATCGTAAATGAGGAGAAGAAGAACAAGCCCATGCATAATGATCTATACACTTCCGAACACCCTAGACCGATCGACGACATTCAGAATGCATCGATCGACACCACCGTTTCAGGGGTACAACAGTTGTGTACTTCCAATCCCTATGGTTCAGGAAGTCCGCGATCGATAGATTGGATAAACCCACTATTTATCGACGGTCGTATGAGCATGGAAGGAGAGCTTATGATGCTGATGGCATAATAATTTTTCATTGGGAAAAGAAAGATGAATATGACATTTACATAGATGAGAATGGTAATGCACGAGCTATAGACGGTAGAGTCGTGAATGTGCAAGTAGCAGACATTAGAGCAGTTCTAGAGAGAGCTACTATGTTTGAGTAGAGCTACATATGTTTACCAGAACATGCATCAAAGATCGCTATGTCTATGAAGAAACAAAAGACATACAACAGAGCAGATATTGATGAGATTGTGCAGAAGATCTACAAAGCTCAAAAGATTTCACTGGTTAATTTCTACAAGAGGCTTGATGATGTCTACTATCCAACAGAAAAGTGTCTCAACAGTTTGACTACAGGCATGGATGACATGAAACAAGATTTAGATACTTTTTGAAGGCAGCATGCGACTGGAGCAAACAGAGTGACATCGATTGACGGCAGCATCAGGCCATCGATCGATACTGAGTTTGACAGAGAAAATTCCGCAGCAGAAAAACAATCAGAAGACAGATTCGATGAGATTGCTTTTTCTCAAAGCCTGATGAAAGAAGATAACTCTCAGCAATTGGAGGATATATCAGAGACTAAAGATGTCAGACTTAGAATGCTACAGCGTAGTATTGAGAATCTACAAAGGAGAATGCATTCAGTGGAGGTTAGTAAGGAGATCATAAAGAGTGAGAAAGCCAGAGGAGATAAGGCAATGAGAAGATTCTCTTGTACATGGTTTTAGAAGAGAAAAGAAGATGTAGACAATTGTTTTCAAAGTGTTGATCCACCTTCATTCTACTCAAAAAGTTCAAACGTCGAGCTTAAGACTAGAATTAAACGCTCAGTGGGAGGCAACCCACTGTTTAGTAAGTTTTTAGTTATACTACTATTTATTTTGATTTTCACTTTGTTTTTAAAGAATGTTTAAGTCCACAATCGATCGACACGATAGAGGCACCATCGGTCGACAATGGATCGTTGCGATTGATCGATCACACCTGCCTACCAGCGATCGACACCCTTTTACAGAGAGGTATCGAGTTTTATTCTTAAACAATATACTTATGATTTCCATTTTTCCTAAACCAATCTGTGACGGATTACACTAGAGACAATATAATTTAAGTATGGGGGAAGTTCGTTAATGCTATTTATTTGTTTTTGAGTTTAATTTCTATAATTATATAAATTTTTCAAAAAAAAAAAAATTATTGAGTCAAAAAGGGGACTATGATCAAGATTTATTATTGACTAACCATGCTATAAGGACCATCCTTAGAAGGTTGTTTGCAGATATTACTAGAGATACCATAGTGGATCATTTTGCCACTATATCACACTTGCTTAGAAAGTTTGAACAAACCGATGCTGATTTCCAACACTAATTCTGAGATTAATTGCTTGCTTTGGGGTTTGGTATAACTGGATCGAATTCCTTCTGCAAGTCTGGAAGGTAAAAGTCTGTATACTTCTGATTCCTATCTCTCTGCAATTCAGATTAAAAATAAGATTCAAACAAGATTTAGTGGCTATAACCATTAAATCTTGATTCATATGATTCCTGAAAGAGATAAAGGTCAAAAAGAAGTGAACAAGTTCTGGTGGCCAAAACCATTAGGGCTTGATTCATGAAAACCTGTCCAAATATCTAAGTCAATTAAAAAAATAAAATGATGTCCTCAAAAGAAGGAAAACATTGACTGAGAGAAGTCAGAAGAGAGAGAGAGAGAGGTAAGGGATCAGAGAAGACTACTTGAGTGCTCAGATACTTGCAGGGGTAAGAATCCATGTCCTTTGATCGATACTCCCAAGGTAAAGCCTGCACTTTTATTTTATGCAAAGAAATGAAATAAGTAGAGGGGTGAGTCAGATTAGTATTCGCTAAGTTGTTGGTAGAATGGATTAGATTGCTATACTAGGATAAGGTATATAAAGTTTTTTTGTGATTGACTTAATAGGATGTGGGTGCAACATAGTAGGATGACAACTATACTTTGACATTATGTGATTCTTCGCTTTTCAAAACATCTTTCACAGGCTTGTTTGCTTGAGGACGAGCAAAAGGTTAAGTCTGTGGGAGTTGATATAGCCTATTTGTTACCAGTTTTAGGCCATGTTATAGGCTCTACTTAGGGATTATTATGTGTGTCTAGACTATATTTTAGGGTCTTTACAGGTCCAGGTGCGTTTTGGAGATATATGGAGATACTTGGAGCTTTTGGAACATTTAGAGGAGAAAAATCTGTAGATGATCAGTTAGAGAGTTGAAGTACAAGATATTCATCGATCAGCGACACGACCTTGTCATCGACCGATGATACAAGACCAAGTTGGATCGATGTTGCACACTTGCCATCAATCGACAGCTGATTTTAAGCCCAAGTTAGAGACAAATGACGAAGATGCCATGGACGCGTTTTAACCAAGATTTTAGAGTTTTATATTAATGCTTTATGTATTACACAAAAAGGTGTGTTCTAGGGAGTTTAGTTTTTTAATATAGTTTTGAGGGTAGAAGATTCATAACTCCTTAGGGAGATTTGTATTGGAACCCTAGTATTTTATCTATGCATTATATTCAGACTATTGTTCTTGCTTTGATTATTTCTAAATAGTTATTAAACTAGATTTAGGATTGAATGATAGCAATCATGGATTATCCCAAAAGTAGGATTGGTAGGTTAGGTCAATATCCATCCATTGAGTTGTGATTAATGCTTGCATTCTAGAATATCTAACTAGGATCCCGTAAGTAGGACATGGATGACTACGAGAGTATGTTATGTGCCAGAATAGACTCCACTTAATTGGGTTGTTAGGCGCATGCGAGAGCGTGTCTAATTAGCTTGGCGAAATCAGGCCTTAGCCGTCGATCAATGATTTCCTTTTTCTCGCATATGAGAGTTGGAGTTAAAAGGGTCAGAATAGTTAACATTTGAGTTCTAGAATATTTACATTTTTGTGCTTCCCAATCCCTATAATCCATTAAGCTGGAAACCCTAATTCTAGCGTACTTACATTTTCATCTAGTTAGTTTAATAGCATATTTTAATATTTCCATATAGCATATATCCCTCCTGATAAAAAATATTTTCTTAAACTGATTGTTTGCTACTAATATATATATTTACCTAGCTTAGTCTTTAGAAATAATAAATTTATTGTGTGTTATTCCTCTTGGTGGATTTGAACCCAAAGTACTACACCTGATCTCTCTTGGCAAGAGTATTATTTGTGTATTAAGATTAGAGTTAATTTGATAGTTAATTATTTAGGATATTCATACCCTGCTAGAACAATAAACACACCATGTCAGTCAGCCTAGTCAACACTGTTACATACTCAACATAAGTTAGTGACGAGATAAATAATGTCTCTAATCATAGCAAAATAAAGTAAAATGAGTTGAAGCTAAAATCCTGATAGACTGAAAAATAAAATGTAAGTAGCGAAAAGATAGAAAGATAAGGACTAGTCCTTATTAATGCCATCACCTAGCTCTGACACTCCCTCTGTTCATGTAGCGGTATATCGATAATCTAGCCCAGATGGCCGCAAGAGCGACTAGTACAATGCACTTGAAGTCACCGCGGTCATGTATGGGTGGTCCAGGATGATCAGGAACTTCGGTAGTGGTGCATCTGAGGGTTCTGGAGCAGCGTGAGCAGCTCTCGGTGAAGCTTTCCCGCGTGGACGGGTCCCAGAGTTACACCGGTGGATCGGGTTCAGATGTAACTCGAGTCTGTAGAGATCCTCGTCAAAATCCGTGAGTGTCCGCTGAGGAAGTTCTAGTACACGTGGTCCACCAGCTCTGATAAAACTCCAGAAACGACCCTCCTTGCGCCACTATGTTCTTGTCAAATGTACTCCTTACATGAAGCTCTCGTTGGTGTTAACCGTGGTCTCATCTAGCCTGATGTTCAGATACCTGAAATAGGAGTAAGAAAACTCCCCATCGTCTTCTTTTTTGTTCCCGTTCCCTAAAATGGCTTCTTCTTTCGCTTGACCAAGTGTTCAGCAAATACAGCTCCTAGGTTGATCTAATGATCCTCTGTCGGTCTCTGCAGATCTCCCAAATCATCAAACTTGTGCATTGAATAATACAACAGTGTCCAGTGGTCAGAAAACTCCAGAAAGCTAATTGTCCAGGAAATGCAGGGACGGTGCGATGCACGTTGTCGGCATACTCAAACCCGTGGACCTCTCAGAGGTCAGGATAGGGATCCTGTATCTGATGCCTTAGATAAAGAATGCCAAAGTACCCTCACTTGCGCTCTTGACCCTCTCATGGGCGTAGTAGACCTGATTAGTGGCCATAAATTGCCTAACCGGATTGGGGTAGAGATCATAGGACCTGGTAGCCACCGTACCCAACCACAACTCGCTGATCATATACTTATGATCAGCCTCGAGACCCATCCTCCTAACAATGTCCCAGTCGATGAAACGTGTAGGCTCAATGATAACGTCCTGCCAAGAATTGTAATACAAGGTGTTGTAGTCGTCCCACTCATCAGATATCCGCCTGTGGGTACACTCCCTACTCATTGTGGTGGCTCGAGGATTGGGGTATTCCTCAAAGGCTTCTATAAGATCCCCTTTTTTATCCAATGGCTAAGGTTCTCAGAAAGGGATAGGTTGTGTTGCTCTAGAGGTTCCAGCCTGGTCTAACCGTCTCTTTTTTCTTCGTTCATACATCTACATCATTAATAAACGAAGAATTAGCATGTATAATCGGACAGCAATGAGCGTCGATCGATGGATTAAAAATGTTATTGATCGACGAAATGCTAGGCTTATCGATCGATGATATACAATCAACATCG
Organism: Moricandia moricandioides; assembly: GCA_905132885.1. Lineage (NCBI taxonomy): Eukaryota > Viridiplantae > Streptophyta > Magnoliopsida > Brassicales > Brassicaceae > Moricandia > Moricandia moricandioides. The sequence goes on from CAJHQQ010000236.1 coordinate 259,414, forward strand.
ACAGATTCTTGTTTGTGAGACCTGCAAAATAGATTTCGTTCGAAACAAACTTCAAAAACACCAATAATCATGTATAGATCCCGATAATCCTTATTCTACTATCCCATCACCCTAATTCGTTTTTAAGGAACCCTAATCCCCATCTTAATAAAAGTTCTTGTATAGACCCTGAACCAATTTCCAAAGATAAGAGATTTCGAGAGAATGCCTTGTAGTTTGACTGAACAAATGTAATGGATGGATAGAAAATGAAAAATTGAAGGGGTTAGGGTTTAAAATCTCCGAAATCGGTGGAGGAAGCAGAGACAAATTGGTGTTTGTGTTTTATGGTATTTTCTCGGGTGTGTTGAGTGATAAGGGTGCGTGTATTAACACAGGCCATCAATTGAGGCAAAGGCCATGTGCCGATCGTTGCCTTTTGATAAATTTTTTCCTTTAAACTAATTTTTTTACTCTAATTAATAATTCCCAAAAACTATTTTTTAAAGCAATAGAAATAAACTATATATATATATATTTATTAGGTATTCACAAGTGGGTTGCCTCCTAGTCAGCGCTTTTTTAAGGTCATTAGATTGACATAACGATAGATAAATCGGGCGTTGGTATTCCCAAACACACGGTCTGAGAGCGTGGGATTCTTGCTTTTGCCCACTAGTGCTTCACTTTTTGTCCATTTACTGTGAAATCTTTGTTTTTGGAGTTTATGAGTAAGATAGCTCCAGACGATGTGACATCTTTGATAGTGAAAGGTCCAGGCGAATGAGAACGTAATTTCCCTTGAAATAATGTTAAACGGGAGTTGTGTGAAAGTGCTTGGTCATTACGTTCGAAATGTGTTGATATGATTTTTTATCATGATTACCGTTCGCTCTTTCCTTGTACAATTTTGAGTTATCGTATGCGTGATATCTTATCTCATCCAACTCGTTAAGTTGTATTAAACTCCTTTCTGCAACTGGTTTGGCATCAAATTTACCATCTTTGTCGCCCAAGCTGCTTTATGCTCTAGTTCTACCGAAAGATGACAAGATTTTCCATAAAGTAAATGAAACGAGGTAGTTCCAAGTGGTGTTTTAAACAGAGTCTGGTAATCCCACAGCGCATTATCCAATCTCATAGACCAATCTTTACGGGTTGATCCTACCATTTTCTCTAAGATTTCTTTGATCTAGGGGTTAGAAACTTCTACTTGTTTGTTGGTTTGAGGATGGTAAGGTGTAGCAACTTGGTGGTGGACTCCGTTTTTCTTGAGAAGTTGTTTCAAATACTTTGTTGATAAAGTGGGTACCTCCGTCACTTATAACTATTCGCGGGACTCCGGATCAACGAAATATGATGTTTTTGAAAAGGTTAACGACTACAACAACATCGTTTTTCGGAGTTGCTATAGCTTCAACCCATTTTGATACATAGTCCACAACAACTAGAATATATTTCTTTCCGTTAGAAGAAAGAAAAGGACCCATAAAGTCTATACCCCGGCAATCAAACATGTATACTTAAAGTATGAAGTTTTGCTCCATTTCATGTCTTTTGGTGATTTTTCATCTTCTTTGGCAGGGGGTTGGTTACACATGACAATGTATGCTTGAGCGTATTTAAACATAGTCCGCCACCATAAACATACTTGGATAATTTTTGATACTATCTTGAAACTAGCAAAATTCCCATCATAGTTTAGATCCATGACACTCATATAGAATGTCTGGGACTTCAATTTTTGCAACACATCGTCTGTATATGCCATCTGAACAGTGTTTATAGAGATAAGGTTCCTCCGAGTAATATCTTCAGATTTCTCTTAGGAATTTCTTTTTGTGATATCCTTTAGAGAGTTTTTGTTTTATGTCAGCCGCAAGATAGTTCACTATGTCCTCGTACCATGGTCTATCCTTGAAAGTCGTTTTCAGCGCGCACACCCCCCCCCCCCCCCCCCCCCCCGACTTAAACTTCGATCTTCGGGAGAAGCTTAGTTGAATTGTGAGTGTGTACAAGGAACCTTAATTGTGATTTTGACTATAACCTTATTGGTTTCCGTGTCTATGTTTGTCTCATCTGTGGCTTCGACCGATGGTAGGAACGTCAATCAATGCTTCTTCAGATGCTAGACGTACATTTCCAATAAATGTTGAGTCCGTATGGTAGACAATTTCGGTGAGAAGGAAATCATCAATAGGAACGTCATCATCTACCCTGATTCTTAAAAGGTTATCTGCAACCATGTTTTCCACTCCTTTCTTATCCTCGACTTCTGTATACAAAGTCTTGTAAGAGTAGAATTGATATAGCTTATTTATTACCAGTTTTAGGCCATGTTATAGGCTCTATTTAGGGTATATTATGTGATTAAACAGTTACTTACATATCTATAAAGAAAGGGTAAGATTTTCTTTTTAATGAAGAAGATATTTGTGGAAATATCTTTTTAATGAAAATAAACATGGATAATGGTACAAACAATTTGGTAAACTTGAAATTCCCCCGTGTTAATTATTAAATATCACAAATTATTAAGAGAATTAAGTATGCGCATGTTTTTTGTTAAAAAGTTATTAAACACATATGGGCCACAAAATATTAATTGATAGAGAATTAGGATCCATTAATTTGCAAACTAAATAACATTTTTGTTATGAATTAGGACCATCATTTAAAAATATTATAATTTGTCTAAGAAACAAAATTAAGGTTAAAAGTAGGGAAGTTGCCTAAACTACCACTTTTAGTACTATTTTTCATGTTTACCTTAACCACATTTACTCTTAGTTTTTAAAAGGTAAGTAGACATTTATGTCCATAGAGTTAACTAATCTAGACATAGAGTTTAGATTTGAAGAGGAGAGGGAGAGAGGGGGAGGTTTGCAAGGTGAGGTTTAGGATTTTTAAAAATAAATACATAAATTATAAAAATTGAAAATATTTTTTTAGATAGTAGGAAAAGGAAATTTTGAATTTCAAAAATAAAATTTGAAAAAATTAAATAAAAGCTTTTAAAAACAAAAAATGAAAAAGCTTATAAAAAGTTTGAATTTAAAAAATTATAATTGGAAAACTGTAAGAGAAATTTTTATTTATTTTAATAATTACTTATGTTTATATATTTTTAAAGTAAAGGTATAAAGATCTTTTGCTAATATTTTTTGTCCAAAGTAAGAAAAAACATGTGTATGGGTAGTAGTGATTAGGATTTATAAAAATTAATAAATACTAAAAACTGAAAACAACAATTTTAAAATAGTTTCAAAAGGAATTTTCAAATTTCAAAAAGAAATTTTGAAAAATAAATAAAAAATTTTCAAAAACAAAGAATCAAGAAAACTATTAAAATTTTGAATTTGAAAACTTGTAATTAGAAAATTGTAAAAAAGTAATTTTTATTTTTTTTTTATTATTTTATTTAAATAATTATTTATGTTTATATATTTGTATAGAAATGGTATCAGACTCTTTTACTTCTTTAATGAATAATTTATTTGTGAAAATATCCCTTTTATTGAACGTAAACATGAATAATGGTACAAACAACTTAGTAAACTTGAAACTCTCTCCCCCCCTTCAAAAGTATAACAAATAATTTTTCTCCGGGAAAGTAAAAAAAAACATGTGTAAGGTCAACTACTTTTTCAGAATTTTTCTTTTTTATGTGCAAAGTAAAAAAGGAAAAAATCAAATCAGGTTCTTTGTTTTTTCTCGCTCTCTTTCTTTTCTTCGATAATACCGCTCGAAACAGAAACCGTGATTACCAAAATATCTATAAAAATGATCTCCTTACTAAATTTTTGTTTCTGAAGACATGCATGAAATTTGTTATGTTTATCACCAAAGATTAGAGGTTATCATTTTTACACTAAATCTTATACCTTATTTACTCTTAAATTTTATAGATATAGTGAGGATAGGTTTTGTCCATCAGTTTATTGATATAAGGTATACAAAATTTTTAGATCACACAGTAATGGAAAAAAAAATAATTTTTTTTTAAAAATTTAGAGGAACGATGCATAAAAATTTGAATTTTTTATAGGTGTTTTCGGTCTCGGTGAAGAGAATTGTTTGTAAGTTATAAAGTAGTCATAAAACAGGTTATAATTAGTCATAATATCTATGAATAATGACTTCTATTTTCTTCTTAATATTAATGCAGCTAATGAATGATTTAATCATATTTCTAACAATAGTTTTCTGTTTTTTTCTTTTGCAAGAAACTACACATGCTCAAGAAAAAACATATTTTAATGGAATAAACGGAAGACAATAAACTTGGTAAACATCATAAAAAACAAAAGTTAGTAATATACCTTATACGCCAGTGTGATGATTAGGTTATGTATAGGGAATGGTGAATTTTTGTCAATGGAAGTCTAAATTGTTAGGGATATTCATGATTTTTAAAATTAAAATCCTAGATCTTTTGGAGTATTAAATGGATGAAAAAGAATATTTATTGTGAATAGTGATTATGTTAAATATTGTTTTGGTGATTTTCCCATGAAAATCTACAACATATTCAAATATCAATAAAAATAATATCTTCAATAGAATATAAATTAAATATGCTATATATTTACAATTTTGGGAATATTATGTAAACTGATAAAAATTTATAGTTAGAAAAGTTATTATGATAATTAATTAGGATATTGTTGTGTATTGTCGCTCGTTTTGAACAATTTTAGATTTTTTAATTTTGAATATTTGAATATACTTTATATTTAGTTTTTGAATAAAACAATTGACCATAATATTATAATATTAAACAATTTATAATATTACATGAACTAGATAAATCCATTTTTAATATTTTTATAAACAAATCGTTTTATACTGGAAATATTTTATTTTATCAATTTGAATATTGCCAGTTTTAACAACTTGAAATTTTATACAACAAATCATTTAAAGTAGATATATTTTGATTTAACAATTTGAATATATCCAGTTAAAATGAAATATCAATCTCTACCAAAATTTTGGATTTTTATATACTTCAGTTTACAACGTATAAGTGAATTGTAAGTTTTTTAAACATTAAACACGTGTAACATGGTTTTAATCATTAGACACATGTAAAGTGGTTGTATTTATTGCAAACGTTTTTTCTACAAATACTAGGTATATTTATTTGTGAAATACCTAGAACAGAGACTATATAAGAAGTTTGAACCCCCTGAACTTTTTTAACAATCACCTAAACAAACTAAACAATCTTGTTTGGTTAATTTTTTGTGTTTACACACACTCAGTATCACGACTGACCAATTCTTAACCCTAGTTGCTACCCTTACAGTTTTCTCTTTGTCACTTTCTCACATAAAAAAACTAATGCTTTGATATCTTCTCTCAGAAAGCATCGCCCCTTTCTTTGGTTGCTACCCTCTTTATATATCACGGCGTATGAAGATTCTCAAAAATCTTCTTTCCGTATCTTTTTCTATTTCGCATAAGTCAAGATCTCGTATTCTTCAAGTCGCTAAACCGACCTTCTAGTCCTTCATAGTTCTGAACCGGAACCAACTTGAACCAGCTACAATTCGACACCAAAATCTTGTCTCTACAATTTCCCTCTTTTAGTCTGCACGAATCACCTCATTCTTGAACCTGCATAGACACAAGCACACACACAATTTTCAGAAACAACCGTACTCAGACATTATTTCAACTTGCTCAATGTGCTTTGGTTCAATCATCGTAACCCAAATGAGATAGTAGAAAGAAAAAAAAACAAGATATAGTATCCTTCAAACTACAACTGCTTGAAATACTTTCTTCTCCTTCGGATTGTGTAACTCATCAGACAAAAATATATCCACCAGCCAAGTCTGGCACAAGCACATGTGGCTCCCCCAAGGCTTGGAAAAGGGATATCCGACATATTGCATGTCTCCACAATTAAGCTTTGGATCTGAGCCACTACAATTTCATTAAAGTTGAGCCTCTTTAGTAATTTGATACTTTGTTGAATAAGAAATTCAACTTCATGTCGTGGGATCCAGTTTGTCTTGCAAATCTCATAGACTGGACGGTATACCTGACATTGACCTGAGACAAAGAAGACATCCCACTTGATACACATACCTCCAGTAACAATTGACACGCAAGGATCCAGATCTGTAAGTTCCCAGTTCTCGAACTCTCCATCATGTGATGTGCACAAAATCTTATTAATCAATGGTGCGATACTCAAAGCTTTCACCACTAATTTGGACCGACGAACTCAGTCCATCGAAGTTTGCAAAGAAGTCCTACCATGAAAGGTTGCTTGTGTTTCTGAAATCCGTTCAGGTAAGGCTTTATTTAATCTGGGGCATAAGACCTTAGAGATTATCTTATAACTCACATTTCACCAACTTATATGCCGGAACTGAGCCATATCAGTAGGCTTATCTATTTTGAAATAAGACATATGTTTGTGTCATTTTGTCCATGTGCAATAATATCTACGGAGCTAAATAGTTATGAGCTTGAGTACGAGATCAGTAACATTGATGGGAAGATGTTTTTGGTGAACTTGGTTGCGAAAACTTGTATTTGAAGGTGTTTAATTAAGAAAAGTATCCATGTTTGCACGGATTTGCCACTTACATATATTTCATTAATCATGTTGATGACGGTCATGGCCGGTGTCGTGATATCAAGACAAAATATCATAAGCTATGCTTGAAATATTACTGGATGGAACTGTTGGCATCGGTTTATTATAGGACACTTTATGTAGTACCAGGCAGGTCTGCTTGGAATGTGCTGGATTACATTAAGGAGCTTCACATCATACCTCCGGATCACATCACGAGGAAGGGAAGGTAAAGAGTTAAAAGGCATCTGCCGGTTGGAGAAGGACGAAAAAGAACACGGAACAAAAGCCGGCCAAGGCGAAGGTTAAAATTGGCTATTGTTAGGAAATGGTAGTCCCATATAATGAATTTAACTCTTTCATGTGTTTTTGTGTTCTATTATTTCAAAAACTGCGTAAAAATTGGTTATCTACTTTGTAAAATTACATTTTATTTTTGTAATAACACTAGTATTATCTATATCAAAACTCGATTATCATAGTTTTACATATGATTTTTCTACTCTAACATATAATTCTAACAGACGTGGATATAATATACTTTTTTTTCTTTTTTGACATCTGTAAAATAGATTTTCTTTACTTGTAAGAAATTGATTCGTGGTATAATACGTGTTGTACATAATGTTAGTTTAAAATTTATAATTTTAAATGTGAAATTAATTTTTTTGACTTGGTGATTATTTGTGATACTATTTTTCTTAAAGTATATATTTTTATTTACATTAAAAATAATTGTTTTTAAAATAGCTCTATAATAATCTCAACCTAATCAATTTTTTTATCGTGTTTATTAGTTTCGAGTTTCTTTACATATTTAAACTTTCTGTTTATCAGGTTTATTACTGAAAAATAAATATGATTAATTGTGCTATAGATATTTCATATTGAACATTAGGATTAACATTTTTAAAAATGAATATGTAAATTAAGAAATTGCCAAAACTAAGTTTGCTCAGTATCATTTTTCATGTTTACTATAACTACATACACCCTTAATTTCAAAAGTATAAATAGACATTTATATCCCTAAGATTAATTAATCTAAATTTAAGTTTAGATTTGAAGTGTGAGAGGTTGAAGAGTGGGGATTAAGATTTTTAAAAATAAATAAATAAATAGTAAAATTTGGAAATAAATATTTTAAAAAATGTTTCAAAAAGAATTTTTGAACTTCAAAAAGAAAATTTGAAAAAAAAAAGAAAAAGATAAATTCTTTTATAAAAAAGTTTGAGTGTGAAAACGTATAATTCAAAAATTATTAAAAAAAAATTGTTTTCTTACTTTAAGTATTTATTAAATAATTATTTACATTTATATATCGATAAAGAAAGGGTATAAGTGTCTTTTGATTTTTAATGAAAAATGTATTTGTGAAAATGTCCTTTTAATGAAAATAAACATTAATAATGTTACAAACAATGTGGTAAATTTGAAACTCCTCATGTAAATTATTAAATATCCCAATTTTTGAAGAGAATTAATTTTGTGTATATTTTTTTCTTAAAATATATTAAACATATATGGGCCATAAGATTTTAATTGATAGAAATTTAAGATCCATTAATTTGCAAACTAAATATCATTTTTGTTTATGGATTAGGACCATCATATAAAAATATTATAATTTGTCTCAAAACCAAAATTAAAGCTAAAAGTAGGAAAAATAAAATTATTGATTTGAAAACTTATAATTTCAGAAAATATAGAAATTCTTTTTTTATTTTTTTTACTTTTTATTTATGTTGATATATTTGTAAAGCAAAGGTATAAGGGTTTTTTACTCATTTAATGAATAATGTATTTGTGAAAATATCTCAACTTATATTGAAGGTAAACATAAATAATGGTAAAAGCTACGTAGTAAACATGAAATCCCTCCCCCTTCAACATTATTACAAATACTTTTTATCGGGAAGTAAATAAACATGTGTAAGAGTGGGTTTTAGGATTTTTTAAAAATAAATAAATAAATACTCAAAATTAAAAAAAAAATGAAATAGTTTCAAAAGGAATTTCGAATTTCAAAAAAAAATGAAAAAATAAATAAAAAGATTCAAAATAAAGAATCACAAAAATTATAAAAAGTTTGAATTTGAAAACCTATAACTCTAAAACTGTAAAAAAAGTATTTTTCTTATTTTTATTTTTATTTAAATAATTATTTCTGTTCATATATTTGTAAAGAAAAAGTATAAGGGTGTTTTACTTATTTAGTGAATAAGGTATTCATGAAAATATCTCTTTTATTAATGGTAAACATAAATAATGGTACAAGCAACATAGTAAACTTGAAATCCCCCCTCCCCTTTCAAAAGTATAACAATTTTTTTTTCTGGGAAGAAAAAAAAAACATGTGTAGTGTCAACTACTTTTTCAGAATTATTCCTTTTATCTGAAAAGTAAAAAGGAAGACTCAAATATGGTTCTTTGTTTTTCTCTCAATATCTTTCTTTTCTTGGATGATACCGATCGAAACCAAAACCGTGGTTCCCTTAATATCTACAAAATAATATTCTTACTAAATTTTTGTTTCTCGAGGCATGTATGAAATTTGCTATGTCTATCACCAAAGATTTTTAAGTTATCATCTTTACCCTAAATCTTATACTCTATATACTCTTAAATGTTTATAGCTCTAGTGAGAAAAGGTTTCATCCATCTATTTGTTGATATATGGTATACAAAATATTAGATCACAAAGTGATGGAAAAAGAAAATTCGTATGTTTTTGGAAATTTGGAGGAACAATGCATAAAAAACTAATTTTTTATAGGCTTTTGGTCTAAATGAAGAGAATTGTTTGTAATTTATAAAGTAGTGATAAAAACAGGTTAGAATTAGCCGGAATATGTATGAATGAAGACTTCTATTTGCTTCTTAATATTAATGCAGCTAATGAATGATTTAATCATATTTCTAATAATAGTTTTCTGTTTTTTTCTTTTGCATGAAACTACACATTTTCAAGAAGCAATATATTTTAATGGAAAAACGGAAGACAGTACACTTGGTAAACATCATAAACAACAAAAGGTTAGTAATATACCTTATAATCTATATTGATACGCCAGTGTGGTGATTAGGGTATATATAGGGAATGGCGAATTTTTGTCAATGGAAATCTAAATTTTTAGAGATATTCATGATTTTATAATGGAAATCCTAGATACTTTTGTGTATTAAATAGATGAAAAAGAATATTTATGTTGAATAGTGATTATGTTATATATTATATTGGTATTTTCCCATGAAATTCTACAATATATTCGAAGATTAATAAACAAATAATATCTTCTATGGAGTATTACGTAAGGATGCTATATATTTCAAAATTTTGGAAATATTTTGTAAACTAAAAAAAAAAAATTGATCGTTAGGAAAGTTATTATGATAATTAATTAGGATATTGTTGAATATTGCCACTCGTTTTGAACAACTTTATATTTAGTTTTGAATATTTGAACATAATTTATATTTATTTTTTGGATATACCAATTGTCAGTAATATTAAAATATTAAATGCTTTATAATATTACATGAACTAGATAAATCCAGTTTCAACACTTTTATAAATAAATTGTTTTATACTGGATATATTTTATTTTATTAATTTAAATATTACCAGTTTTAACAATTTAAATTTTTATATAATAAATCATTTGAAGTGGACACATTTCGATTTAACAATTTGAATATATCCAGTTAAAATGAACTATTAAACTCTACCAAAATTTTGGAATTTTTATATACTTCAGCTTACAATGTAGATGTGAATTGTAAATGGTTTTAAACATTAAACACATGTAACGTGGTTTTAATCATTAAACACATGTAAAGTGACCGTATTTATTGCAAATGTTTTTGTACAAATAATAGGTATATTTATTTGTGAAATACCTAAAACATAGAAAATATGAACAACTTGAACACACTGAATTTTCCTTAACAATACTTTTATTAAAAATAGTCTAAACAAACTAAACAATCTTCTTTAACTAGATTTCTGTGACTACACACACTCGTGTATCACGACTGACCAATTCTTAACTATCCAAACCGTGAGCACCACAACCCTAGTTGATACCCTTACAATTCTCTCTTTGTCACTTTCTCACTGAAAAAAACTAATTCCCTGATATCTTCTCTTAGAAAGCGCCACCACTTTCTTTAGTCACTACCCTCTTTATATACCACGGCGTGTGAAGATTCTCCGAAATCTTCTTTCCATATCTTTCTCCATTTCACATAAGTCAAGATCTCGTATCCTTCAAGTCACTAAACCGACCTCCTCGTCCTTCATTGTTCTGAACCGGAACCAACTTGAACCAGCTCCAAGACACCAAAATCTTGACTCTACAATCTCCCCATTTTGTTTGCACAAGTCACCTCATTCCTCAACCTGCATAGATACAAGCACACACACAATTTTCAGAAACAACCGCACTCAAACATTAGCTCAACTTGCTCAATCTTCTTCAGTTCAATCATCATAACCCAAATGACATAATTAGTATAAAGAAAAAAAAACAGGATATAGTATCCTTCAAACTAGATCTGCTTGAAATAATTTCTTCTCCTTTGGAAAGTGTGACTCATTAGATAAAAACATATCCACCAGCCAAGTCTGGCACAAACACATGTGGTTCCCCCAGGACATAATCATCTCCAGCTCATGGAGATTATTCTTCTGATGTTCAAGTATCTGATAAATAACGCTTAGAAAAGGGATATCGACATATTGTCTGTCTCCATAGTTGAGCTTTGGATCTGAACCACTACAAGTTCATCAAAGTTGAGTCCCTTCCTCATAATCAGAGAGCCTAGTAATTTGACGCATTGCTAAATAAGAAAGTTGACTTCCTCCCCGGGATCCAGTTTGCCTTGCAAATTTCATAGACTTGACGATATACCAGAAATACATCTGAGATAGAGTACGCATCCCACTTGATATGCATATCTCCAGTAACAATTGACACGCAATGATCCAGATATGTAAGTTACCAATTCGCCAACTCTCCATCATGTGGTGTGCCCAACATCATATTAATCAATGGTGCGATAAACTCAAAGATTTCACCTCTGATTTGGAATGACGAACTCAGTATTTTAAGATTGCAAAGAATTCCTTGATCAAGGGCGAGAAAGCATGGAAACTAATCACCGTGGATATCCTCCCCCACGCTGTTATGAGTGATATACCATGGATTTTACCAGTTTTATACCATGTTATATAACGTATTTAGAGTCTTTTATTTTGGATTGATTATGTTTTAGAGTGTTTTCAGTTTCTGGTACGTTTTGGAGAACTTTGGTTATTTTGGAGTCTTTTGAGGTGCATAACTGCAAAAACCCGTCATATGTTTATCTTTGGATGGAGATCTTCTTATGGTGAGATTAATCTGATATTTTGATATAATATATCTCTTTTAGTTAGCTTTCCAAAACCACTAGTTTGAGGTTAATCAGCATCTAATAGCAGAAGTTATGTCCGTTTTACTAAAGAGTGGTATGTCTGCCTCGCGAGATGAAGCTGCAGAGGAGATGAAGAAGTGTCGATCGATGACATATCCCTATTGTCGACCGAAAGTGATACCAGAATGCGGTCCATGTATATTTTAAGACCGACTAAAGCCCAGAAGTCACCACAAATTATCATAATGCCCTTGGATGACTTTAAACCCTATTTATGTGTTTTCTAAGCCATTGTTTAGGCTACTCTTTATTATATTCATTGTTCTTGGTTTTAGGGTTTTAGAGAAGAGGGGGAACTCCTTCAGAGTCCTCTTGGAACTCCATTGGTTTTATTATTTATTCTGTTTCATCTATGATTTATGTGACAACTATCATGTCGAAGTAGATCCATCTGCTAGGTTTTAGGATTAGCCAAACAATAGAAATGCTAGGTTGTAATAAGATCCTTTAATAGAATTGTGCTTATTTCTTGTGTTCTAGAGTAGTTAACTAGAACCCTGAACTTAGGATAATAGAAAAACATGAGAGTATGATCATTACCTGAATTAATCATGTTTAGCTAGGTTTTGCTAGATACATACGAGAGTTAGTCTAGGAATCTAGTGAACATATCGAATAAGATATGTCCTAATATTTACCTATCTTAGACCATATTATAAACTGTATTTGGAGTCTTTTATGTGTGTCTAGGATGTGTTTTAGAGTATTTGCAGGTCCAGGTTCATTTTGGAGCATTGTAGAAATTATGAGGCTTTTGGAACTTAAAGAGAGAGTATTACGTCGATTGACGAAGTATGAGTCGAGACAGAGCATTACGTCGATTG